>CM060953.1:165968057-165975557 GCA_030765055.1 Mantis religiosa | reverse complement strand
AACCCACAAAGTCACACTGGTGTCAGGAAGCGGGAAAACAACATCACCGAACATTACAACAATGGAGGCAGCATTAGAAAAGATTTTAGCGGAACTGAGAGAAATGAAGACGGCTAAAGACAACATCGCCGGGAAGATGGAAGAAATGAAGGCCGAACTAATCTCGGAAATGAAGACGGCAAATGAAAACCTCGCTGCAAAAATAGAAGCGGCAAACAACAACCTCATCGCCAAGTTGAAACAAATGAAGACGACCAACGACAACATCACCGAGAAGAGGGAAGAAACGAAGGCCGAATCAACAGCGAAGACGGAAAGTGCTAACAACTTGGCCACGACAATGACCGCAAAGATGGCCGAACTGACAACGAAGATGAGGGAGGCGAACGAGGTCCTCGCCGCCAAGTTTGAGGAACAGTTGGCCGGCGTGAGGGAGGACGTCACGGGACTCGGCAAGCGGATCGGCCAGGTGGACGAACGCGTCGGAGACCTCGCGAGCCGCGTTAATGAGCTAGAGGAAAAGGCCGACAACATCGCAAAACCCCTCACCCGCCTGACGGAGGAAAACCGGCCTTATGTGTGGACGGAGGACGCCGAAGACGCTTTCCAGCACCCGAAGGGGACCCTGTGCAGTGCTTCAATATTGGGTTTCCCACAACCGGGTGGCGCCTTCATTGTGGACACCGACGCCAGCGACCATTGCATTGGAGGTGTCCTATCGCAGATCCAGGACGGCCACGAGCGCACAAGAGTGGAAGAGGAGGAGCGTACCGCAGCAGTCCGAGTAGTTGTGGCAGTGCCTGCTGAAGGCTGGGATAGCGCAGGCCTGAGGAGGGAGCAACTGGCGGGGAGCGCCACCTACAAGTCGTACTGGGCAAAATGGGACTCGTTGAAGACGAGAGAGGGCGTGCTGTTCCGGGTATGGGAGTCACCCGATGGGAAGGCGCAGAGAGGACAGTTGGTACTTCCCCGGAGTAAGGTCCCGGAAATCTTGGAGGAAGTGCACGCCGGTACTTCAGGAGGACACCTGGGAGCGAACCGAATGATTCACAAACTACGGCAGCGCTACTTCTGGCTCAGACTCCGGGCAGATCCTGGTGGTACACCTGGACCGCCTCGCACGCTACGATGGGGCTGTTCGTGGGCGAACGGCTTTGAGGAGGGAGCAGTGTAACGGGAGCATTGGAGCACCCTGTAACCAGCTGGGAACGGAATGCAGGGGGGAGGACCGCATTAGCCACACCTTCCCCTCGTTTGTCTTGTAGTATTTGACAGGCAGTGGTTGGGAGGAAAAACATCAGTGGGCCGTCCGTTTCTGCCCACCTGGCTCCAGAAATTACGGAGTCTGGAACATTCTCCTGGTCACTAGAAACCGGCGATATTCCGATATAAAGAGGGTTACAGGCAGACGGAGTTCAGTTCAGTTGTTGGTTTAGTCAGTCAGTTGTCGAGTTGGTTTTGGTAGTCAGTCAGTGAGGAGACAGTCGCAGTTCTTGGTGTAAGAGTTAGTCAGTGACGTGTTAAGGAACGAAAGGGTTGTGCAACGGAAGACTGTGCGTAACTGTGAATGTGTACCGGAGCTTACGTAACCGCGAGTACAAGGAAATTGTAACGGACGGACTGGTAAATTGTAACTGTGTGCAGCAAGTAATTTTATGTAATTGGCAAGTGTTAAACTGTAAGTCGGTGGAAATAAAGAACATTGTTGAGTGGTGTAATTGGACTTTTTATTTCACGAACCCACAAAGTCACAATAATAATAATAATAATAATAATAATAATAATAATAATAATAATAATAATAATAATAATAATAATAATAATAATAATAATAATAATAATAATAATAATAATAATAATAATAATAATAATAATAATAATAATAATAATAATAATAATAATAATAATAATAATAATAATAATAATAATAATAATAATAATAATAATAATAATAATAATAATAATAATAATAATAATAATAATAATAATAATAATAATAATAATAATAATAATAATAATAATAATAATAATAATAATAATAATACTAATAATAATAATAATAATAATAATAATAATAATAATACTAATAATAATAATAATACTAATACTAATAGTAATAATAATAATAATAATAATAATAATAATAATAATAATAATAATAATAATAATAATAATAATAATAATAATAATAATAATAATAATAATAATAATAATAATAATAATAATCATAATAATCATAATAATCATAATAATCATAATAATAATAATCATAATAATAATAATCATAATAATAATAATCATAATAATAATAATAATAATAATAATAATAATAATCATGATAATAATAATAATCATAATAATAATAACAATAATCATAATAATAATAATAACAATAATCATAATAATAATAATAATAATAATAATCATAATAATAATAATAATAATAAAAATAATAATAATAATAATAATAATAATAATAATAATAATAATAATAATAATAATAATAATAATAATAATAATAATAATAATAATAATAATAATAATAATAATAATAATAATAATAATAATAATAATAATAATAATAATAATAATAATAATAATAATAATAATAATAATAATAATAATAATAATAATAATAATAATAATAATAATAATAATAATAATAATAATAATAATAATAATAATAATAATAATAATAATAATAATAATAATAATAATAATAATAATAATAATAATAATAATAATAATAATAATAATAATAATAATAATAATAATAATAATAATAATAATAATAATAATAATAATAATAATAATAATCATAATAATAATAACAATCATAATCATAACAATCATAATAACAACAACAACAATAATAATAATAATAATAATAATAATAATAATAATAATAATAATAATAATAATAATAATAATAATAATAATAATAATAATAATAATAATAATAATAATAATAATAATAATAATAATAATAATAATAATAATAATAATAATAATAATAATAATAATAATAATAATAATAATAATAATAATAATAATAATAATAATAATAATAATAATAATAATAATAATAATAATAATAATAATAATAATAATAATAATAATAATAATAATAATAATAATAATAATAATAATAATAATAATAATAATAATAATAATAATAATAATAATAATAATAATAATAATAATAATAATAATAATAATAATAATAATAATAATAATAATAATAATAATAATAGTAATAATAGTAATAGTAATAGTAATAATAGTAATAGTAATAGTAATAATAGTAATAGTAATAGTAATAGTAATAGTAATAATAGTAATAGTAATAGTAATAGTAATAATAGTAATAGTAATAGTAATAATAAAAAAATACCCACTGCAGTCGCAACTGAATCACCTTCGTACGCGTAATGCTATCGCGCTCTCCACGTGGCAGCAATAAGCGGCAACGTCGCCTCTCTCTCCGTACGAAATGTCAATCACTTTCTAGATTGGCGACCAGTATAGTTGCGCTGTGTATGTTTAGGCTACTTTGTTAAAACACAATTAAAGTACGTTTTTATGGAAGCAAGACGTAGTGGCGGTAGGATTAGAGGTGGACCGAGGAATCATGGCCCAAGGCAAAGATCAACTTACGGTCGGGGTGTTACATTGCATGGCCAAGCTATAGAGAATATTTCTGTTCTCTTAGAGAATTCTTCCAATAGGAAGACGAGAGTTTGCTCCTTATCAATGAACAGGTTATTCCATGTCAGTATATAGGCTTGCACGTAAAAGAATTCCTGTGTGCCAAAATTCCGGCATATTGGCGGCGTTGATATGATTAATGTATACGGAACGAGGAAAGATTTGAGAAAACGAGATGCTTACACCGGGTGTTTTCAATTCTCGAGATTCCATTATGTGCTTACCACATCGAGATTCCATTATGTGCTTACCACATGTGTATTGCACACTATTTTTTTGCACTATGTGTATTTATATGAATATGAATTTTAGTAGTTAAGATATTAGTTGAAATATTAATAAATATAATTGAAGATAAATGTTAGATTTTAGAACGTGCATCGCGTATATTTGTTTCTATGCAGAAATACTTACCGCATTGTGCGGGAATGTCAACTTACAATGCATAGCAGCAATAACGGTATGGAATATTAGCTACATAGTGCAAAATATTATTTAAAAGAACTCACATGTGAAGACCCTACAACTCGGTGAATGTCTGAACAACTTATTTCTGTTTTTAAAGTAGGCTAATACAGATTAATTGTGCATATTTTTGTTGAGGTGAGATAACTCGAACCCTTGTTTATGTCTCGAGTGTTGAGAGGATAAAGAAAGGGGATATGGTAGGCATCATTGCACTACCCACGTGAAGAAACAGATGACTAAACGCATCTTCTTTTAAAAATCAGATTGTAGTCAGGCGCAGTGCAGGGTAAAGATAAAACTGTGACATAAAGATATCCGGGGTTGAACAACCAGACACGCTGGCTATGTTTAAATGTCCATTGACGATTCCAACTTTCCTACTTTCTGTTAGAGGACCTCGTTACGCTTCAAGGCTTCTAAGTATGTACATTAGCAGAAGCCCTGTTAGCAGCTCCTCTCGATAGCCGTGATCGTCTAGTGGTTAGGACATTGCGTTGTGGCCGCAATAACCCAGGTTCGAATCCTGGTCATGGCAGTGGTAAAACACTGTCACGGGAGATGTTATTTTTTCCCACTTTAAACGCTTCTAAATTTCAAGTAATGAAGGTTTAGATGCGTTTGTGAAGCAGTGGCGATAATAAAAAGAAAGACTTAAAGTGAAAATACGATATAACATAAAAATACATTTTCTTGCTTAAAGGACATAAATACTTCTCATTTTTAAATATCGTACAGGACTGGCTTACACAGTAAAATATAGATAACATAATGTATACAAACTGTTGTTGTGTAAGGTGCAGACTTTAATTCTTCAGCTACCTTAATACTTTCTCTGCTATGTATAGTAAACAGGGATAATATTGCATCCCAAAAATTCGATATCGAAATTTCATCCAAAAGCAGTGTTTATTAGTAGTAATAATAATAGTAATCATAAATAATAATAGTAATCATAAATAATAATAATAATAATAATAATAATAATAATAATAATAATAATAATAATAATAATAATAATAATAATAATAATAATAATAATAATAATAATAATAATAATAATAATAATAATAATAATAATAATAATAATAATAATAATAATAATAATAATAATAATAATAATAATAATAATAATAATAATAATAATAATAATAATAATAATAATAATAATAATAATAATAATAATAATAATAATAATAATAATAATAATAATAATAATAATAATAATAATAATAATAATAATAATAATAATAATAATAATAATAATAATAATAATAATAATAATAATAATAATAATAATAATAATAATAATAATAATAATAATAATAATAATAATAATAATAATAATAATAATAATAATAATAATAATAATAATAATAATAATAATAATAATAATAATAATAATAATAATAATAATAATAATAATAATCATAATAATAATAATCATAATAATAATAATAACAATAATCATAATAATAATAATAACAATAATAATAACAATAATAACAATAATAATAATAATAATCATAATAATAATAATCATAATAATAATAATAATAATAATAATAATAATAATAATAATAATAATAATATTAATAATAATAATAATAATAATAATAATAATAATAATAATAATAATAATAATAATAATAATAATAATAATAATAATAATAATAATAATAATAATAATAATAATAATAATAATAATAATAATAATAATAATAATAATAATAATAATAATAATAATAATAATAATAATAATAATAATAATAATAATAATAATAATAATAATAATAATAATAATAATAATAATAATAATAATAATAATAATAATAATAATAACAATCATAATAACAATCATAATAATAATAATAATAATAATAATAATAATAATAATAATAATAATAATAATAATAATAATAATAATAATAATAATAATAATAATCATCATCATCATAATCATAACAATCATAATAATAACAACAACAACAACAACAACAACAACAATAATAATAATAATAATAATAATAATAATAATAATAATAATAATAATAATAATAATAATAATAATAATAATAATAATAATAATAATAATAATAATAATAATAATAATAATAATAATAATAATAATAATAATAATAATAATAATAATAATAATAATAATAATAATAATAATAATAATAATAATAATAATAATAATAATAATAATAATAATAATAATAATAATAATAATAATAATAATAATAATAATAATAATAATAATAATAATAATAATAATAATAATAATAATAATAATAATAATAATAATAATAATAATAATAATAATAATAATAATAATAATAATAGTAATAATAATAGTAATAATAATAGTAATAATAATAATAATAATAATAATAATAATAATAATAATAATAATAATAGTAATAATAGTAATAGTAATAGTAATAATAGTAATAGTAATAGTAATAATAGTAATAGTAATAGTAATAATAGTAATAGTAATAGTAATAATAGTAATAGTAATAGTAATAATAAAAAAATACCCACTGCAGTCGCAACTGAATCACCTTCGTACGCGTAATGCTATCGCGCTCTCCACGTGGCAGCAATAAGCGGCAACGTCGCCTCTCTCTCCGTACGAAATGTCAATCACTTTCTAGATTGGCGACCAGTATAGTTGCGCTGTGTATGTTTAGGCTACTTTGTTAAAACACAATTAAAGTACGTTTTTATGGAAGCAAGACGTAGTGGCGGTAGGATTAGAGGTGGACCGAGGAATCATGGCCCAAGGCAAAGATCAACTTACGGTCGGGGTGTTACATTGCATGGCCAAGCTATAGAGAATATTTCTGTTCTCTTAGAGAATTCTTCCAATAGGAAGACGAGAGTTTGCTCCTTATCAATGAACAGGTTATTCCATGTCAGTATATATGCTTGCACGTAAAAGAATTCCTGTGTGCCAAAATTCCGGCATATTGGCGGCGTTGATATGATTAATGTATACGGAACGAGGAAAGATTTGAGAAAACGAGATGCTTACACCGGGTGTTTTCAATTCTCGAGATTCCATTATGTGCTTACCACATGTGTATTGCACACTATTTTTTTGCACTATGTGTATTTATATGAATATGAATTTTAGTAGTTAAGATATTAGTTGAAATATTAATAAATATAATTGAAGATAAATGTTAGATTTTAGAACGTGCATCGCGTATATTTGTTTCTATGCAGAAATACTTACCGCATTGTGCGGGAATGTCAACTTACAATGCATAGCAGCAATAACGGTATGGAATATTAGTTACATAGTGCAAAATATTATTT
>CM060953.1:165883057-165963057 GCA_030765055.1 Mantis religiosa | reverse complement strand
TTAGCTCGATGGTGTAAGCTGATTATCAAGTTTTGAGTCATCGTGTCTGTCAGACGGGTTACCTGAAAACTGCGAAATCATCGCTTCTACCTTTCATCCGGGCCTCCTGGGTGTCTTAAACACAAAATATTCCTATTGAGTCAATGTTCTGTTCCCTGATTAAGGTGTACATATTTGTACTGCATGTTAAAATTACGCTGAGTTTAAAATATTCCTAAGACAGAATCTGTATAAGTGGAGGGCTAACTATACCGGCAGTATTTGTTAAAACATATCATGAATATGATCCAATAACTATTTTCTATCATTGGGACTCCTAAGATGTATTCCTATGGAACTGAAATTCTTATATTTTATTTTGCATGATGTTACATCGATTTATTTACCACGATTTCCATTTCGTTGCGTTTTCTTCAAATCGTTTTTGGAGTACTGAAATGTCGGACAAAAGTCGAGGATATTTGCTCAAAAGGAGAATATTTTATTATTATTAATTATTTGTCTTTGCGTCTTCACCGTTTCCAAAAACTGCGTACTTCACTCAGCAATTTCTGCGAAGGTAACTTCTAAACCATCCAGAAGCAAACTAAAATTGAAGAAAACTACAACAGAATAGAGAAGGAAGGGGCAGGTGGGTCCAACGGACACATCTGGAGAGTCTTAGTCTGCTTCAAGCTATGTAACTGAAGAGGAATATGTTTTGGATTTTAAAATTCCGTCTACTCTGTTATAGCTTTTTCAACATTTTTTGTCAATCAGAATCTTCCAGACGATGCAGTTTCGAGTCAGTCCCTCCAAAATTTTCAAAACATGCTCTTAGAAAGCAAACCAAGGTTTCTATCATACGCATTTTTAATTTTCATTACATTTTTAAAGTTATTATATATAATAAATGATTTAATCACATTCATGCTTTTTGGTTTGTTCCATTACTTATTTTTTCTCCGGAACTAAACCATCACAAGAAATTCATATGATAGATGTTTTCTTCATAACTATCTAAATATTTTTAGAAATAGAAAAATTAAAACTTCGAAAATTTTCATCGTGTTAAGTGGTTTGAATTTTGCACAAATTAATTACTAAAAAGCTATTAAAGACACAATAATCAAATTTCCAATTCAGTGTGTAATATGCATCAGAACTAAGTGGTAACAATTTCAGCAATATTGCATGAAAATGGTTGGCTTTGGGGTTTTCAATGCTGCGATTCCTTAAAACTTAAATCGCTATTTCTAGCTTTAAAATTCCGTTCGAATAGTTCAGCTTAGCCAACTTAATAGCTTAATCACGTAATACATTGAACTCAAGTACAAAACGGCTCAATTAAATTATGCAAATAAATTCATATGCATATACAAAATGTATTAGTTTGAATCGGAATGAACATATGGACGAGAGAAGTTCAGATTCCTGCACTTATATAAGTTTCTGAATACTTTTGTTCCGGCGTGCAATTCTTCTTCCCCACTTATGTCCAAAATTTATTAGAATATGGTTCCAGCTTACAATGGTTCACATTTAGGATATATATTTCTATCGAAACGCAACATCCGTTTTGTAATTTTTAAAGCGTTTTAGTAAATAAGACGTACTGATATATGTATACAAATCAATTCCAAATTACGCGACATCTGTACCATACTACGTGTACTTCGCGTTGCAAGAGACTTCCACTTTGTCGCTGTGGTCGCAGCTACACAGTAAACATGCCGGATATTGGAGCTACACCGGTTTTCTTCTTCGTGCTTAATTTTAGTATTAAAACAGTACTTTCTGTACCGCGTACATACATGGCAGGTAGAGACGAAGTTGCTTTTCTATCAATTTCGATATTGCACAATATACATATTTCCGGATCAGAAATGAATAAAAATATTTAAACAAAACCGTTGTCAGCCAAACTGTAAATTATAAATGCAGAACGTATATATAGGTTCAGTGTCTTTAAACGAAAAAATATTACTGTAACACACCGCCCCTGAAATTTATCATAAGTTTTGGCTTCGTCATTTCTAAAAGGTTTGTGAAAGCCTTACTGATTTAAATATATACTATACGTTTAAAATATAAGTATATCAAGTAAAATACACCAGCTAAATTTGCAGAGGATGTCCTCAGAAGATCTTTTCATTCTGAAAGGCTTCTGTACTTGTGGTAGGCTAAGAGATAGACAAAATCTTATTACTCGTATAAGGTAGATTTTGCTGCCGCATGAAAGTTAGGTTTCATACACTTTATTTTTTTAGAGTGAATCATTTCAGCTTTACACTTCGTTATTTTCCTGAATTTCCGAATAGTTATACTTTTCTAACCTGTGTTACTGCGGCCAGAACAAAATGTCCTAAGTGCTAGACGACTCACGGCTATCGAGAGGAACTACAGCAACTGCGTTCAGCAAATATAACTATTTGGGACCTCTTATTTCAATTCAATTCAGTTTATTAGATAAAGAATTCTTACAGAACTATAGAATCGTCAATATATTTGGGATATGATTACATAATATTTACAATCTATTAACTAAACTTATTTACTATATCAAGATTTCCATAAACTTACACAAATTATTGTTTACACTTGGTAGCACTGATACAATGTGTACAATGACATATCACAAATTATTTATACAGACATTGGTACTATTATTGCTATGTTTATGGGTAGACAGATATGTAAGCTGGAACAAACATATTGATAGGTTAGTAGTGAAACTGAGCCGAGTTTGTTTACCTCTCTATCAGCTGAGAGCTCTAGTAACATTTAAGGTGCTCTGAATCTGTTAATTTTTTCTTATTTTTATTATCTACAGACATACACTGTAACACCGTGGCTAAGTGGTATAATAGTAAGATAATATTTAAGCAGCAAAAGAAGATTAAGGATAATCTGTGATATACCAAAATCTGAAGGCTGCAGAAGTCATTTCAGGTATTTCAATTTCTGGATCCCACCAAGTTTAAATATGATACAATAATTATTAATTTATAAGAGGTATAATACAGGTTAAAACATAAAACCTGAAATACTCAATCATAGCACACTAATAGACATAAATTTCACACACATATTCATAAAAGTAAGTTATATTACACTTCTGTAAAATATACTCGTATGTGTTCAAAATTATATAACAAATTGGAATTTATTCATTCAATGAAAGCATCTCTCATATCTTCTCTCATTAGCTGTGATCGTCTAGTGGATATGGGCGGGCTAAAGTGGTTTAATAACTGTCACAAGATTCTATTATCACTGTAGCACTTTCTGATATATTGCTCACGGATTTTCCAAATTTATTGAAATGCTCGTCATTTATTGGGTATGGGAAAGAGCGATTGGCTGATCTGTGAATGTCATTTTTTTTCTTTTAGGAGTCACTCAGTGTTTTAGTATATTCCTTTTATTAGATTTAATGTCAGCCATTATGGAAAACAACCTCTGCACCTCAACGATTCCATGGCTACACAAGTAATAGTTTAGCGAATTTTGAAACATTCGCGAAGAGATAGTTTCCCTTCAAAACGTATTTCCCCTACTTGACACCAGAACACAAGGGTACTGTTCGATTAGGTTAACTTTTCTTTAATATATAATTGATGACACATAAACCCAACGTATTATTCACTTGACAACCTGAAAGTATGATATAAATTGCAATGAAGCCTGAGGCCCTGATGATGAACGAATGGTGCAGTATGCTACACATGGTTAACGTAGCTTGTATAAACATGTTCATAACTTGACACCCATCGAGTAATATGTTTATATTGTTAGGCCTTGTGTTTGACGCAAATAAATAAATAATAACATGAGCTAACATCCACATGAGAGATTCTTCAACCAGATTTCCCTAAAATTATTATAGCATTGGCGTATATGATAAGTTTGTGTGTTTTTCAAAAATATTGACATGAACCACTACATTTTCCCACTTTTTCGTATTTCTCCCCTATGTCTCCCGATTACTCAAACAGCGCTAAATGTAGCGCAATTCCGCCGCTGTTGGCATCACTGCTCAGAACTAAGTGGTAACTACATCAATCAGATTGGTTGAAAGTTTTGGTTTTGGGGCTTTTAGTGCTGCATCCCCTTAAAACGCAAATTGGTGTTTCAAGATTTAAATTTTCTTTCAAATAGTATAACTTAGTATCTTACTCACATCCTACACAGCTCAAATAAGTTGCAAACTGGGGCAATGATATTATGGAAATAATTTCATATGCAGCTACAGAAGAATTAGATTTTGGAACTGAAAGAATTTATGGCTAAAAGAAGTTCAAATTCTGGTACTTATAGGAGTTTCTGAATACTTTCCTACCGGCGTGCAATACCTCGTCCCCATTTATATCCAATTTTTATTAGAATATGGTTCCAGCTTATTATGTTTCACATTCAGGACCTACTTTCTATCAAAGCAAAACATCAGTTTTGTAATTTATAAAGCGTTTTAATAAATAAGTGATACTGATATAGGTATACAAAGCAATTCCAACTTGCGCGACATCTGTACCATACTACGTGTACTTCCCGTTGCATGAGACTTCCGCTGTGTCGCTATGATCGCAGCTACTCGGTAGACATGCCGGATATTAGAGCTACACAGGTTTCTTCTTCAGCCTTAATTTAAGTATTAAAATAGCACCTTCTGTATCACGTTCATGCATGGCAGGTAGAGAAGGAGTTGCTTTATGTAAATGTCTAGATTGGACAGAAGATAAATATTTCCGGATTACAAGAGAACAAAGACCTTTAAAAAAAGCTTTTTCAAAAAACTTTAAATTTGATAGCCGTTTATATAACGAACTTAAATATAGGTTTACTGTTTTTAAACACATGTAAAAAGTTTTGTGAAAATTTATTACAATGACACACTGCCTCTTAAATTGGTCAAAAATCTTGACTTTGACATTTGTTAAAGAAACAGCCCTTGTGGTTTAAATGGGTACTATATGCTTAAAATATAATTACAACAAGTGAAATGCATCAGTTAAATTTGCTGAGGATATCCTCAGAAGGTCTATTCACTCTTAAAGACTTCTGTATAAGTGGCAAAGCTAAGAGATAAGACTAAATCTTATAACTCGTATAACGTAGATCTTGTTGTAGCATAAAAGTTAGGATTAAAATATTTTATTTTTTAGAGTGAATCATTTAAGATTGACACTTCGTTATTTTTGTGAATTTTCCAATAGTTATACTTTTCTAACCTGGATTACTACAGCCAGAACACAATGTCCTATGTGTTAGACGACTCACGGCTATGGAGAGGAACTGCAGCAACTCTCTTCAGGAAATATTACTATTTGGGAGCTCTTACTTGAATTCAATTCGGTTTATTAGCCAAAGAATTCTTGGAGAAATATGGAATCTTTAATATATTTGGGAGATTATTGCACAATATTCACAATCTATTACTTCAACTTCTTTACTACGTTAACATTACCATAAACTTACACAAATTACTGTTTATACTTGGTAGCACTAATACAATGTGTACAATCACATATCACAAGTTATTTATACAGACATTGACACTATTATTCCTATGTTTATGCGTAGACAGAAATGTAAGCTGGGACAAACATATAATCCTTGTGTCACATAAGATTGCCCCTTATATCTTATCGCTCACGTGACCTAGTCCCCTCTCTTTGGATGCTACTGAGGTATAGACTGCTGTGCGGTAACACTTAGGTCGTTATTTAACATGGTGATATATCTTTATATGTTGGAAGGAATTGTCAAATTTATATTTTCGTAACTGTTTGAATGAAATATATTACGCAACAGAGTTGATTTATTTGAAATGCATGTTAATTCTTAAACGAAGTAAAGAGGAAGTTCCTTTCCTCTCAACCCGTCTTTCACATGACTGCTTTAGAGGTATTGGCGACATATTTGTTTATATGGCTTTTATCACAGACCATGTTTTGAACTAGATATGTCATATATCGCCAAGTCATATATATCATTGTTCCAAGTGCGAGAGATAAATTATTTCATTCAATCAGACTGTACCGGGATACAAATAGCAAAATATACTACCTTGACGAGATTTGGGTGAATGAAGGACACACGACAAGCATGGCGTGACTCGACTTTAACGACTGAGAGACAAGCATTTTTGCAAGGTATGTGTGCTGGTTTTAAAAAAATTACCAGTGGAAAGGTTCGAAGGCCTTTCATTACAAACATGTTCCAGGTTCATTGCCCATTCAATTTCAACTTGCTCAGTTTCATTATAAACTTGAATTTTTGCATGCCTTCATATTCTTATTTGTATGATTTTACCTATGTTCCTGGCAGTTATTATTACGTTTACTGCAGGTTTAATTGTAACGGATAGGCACCGTCTATGGTCTATGGCGTGAAAGAATTAGCCAATTAGGGTGAGGGGGATAGTAATTGCACGCGGAGTGATGTATGTCAGCGGGGCAAGGTTATATGAAACAGTGATTGTATAAGTTAGCTGAGCCGAGTTTCTTTACTTCTCTATCAGCTGAGGGCTGGAGTAATATTTAAGGTACACAGAACATGTTAATTTGCTTATCTTCATTATCTACTGCCATACACTGTATCACTGTAGGTAAGTGCTATAATACTAAGATAATATTTAAGCAACAAAAGAAGAATGAGTAGAGCGAGACTGAAAATTTGAATGCCATAGCCGGGATTTTAAAGCAGCGATCTCCCGCCCTCCGTGCGGGTGCTCTAACCAACTGAGCTACTCTGGAAAACTTGCCGATATGACATTAAATTGTTCAACCTACTTAAATGTTTTCCCGGTTTAGTTGTCCGCAAGCTGGCTATAGTAGCTCAGTTGGTTACAGCGATCGCACGAAGAGCGGGAGATCCGTGGTTCAAATCCCAGCTATGGCATTGAATTTTTCAGTCTGAATCTACTCATTCAAACCTTAGCCTACATAGAGCTACTGTGGAAGAAACGATTATTTCCAACAAAAGAAGACTAAGAATTATGCGTGGTATTCCAAAATCAGAAGGCTTCAGAAATCATTTCAGGATTTTCAAATTCTTGATCCCACCAAGTTTATATATGGAACAATAATTATTAATTTATATGAAGGCTAATAACACAAATTATGTCAGAAATGCTGAAATACACGATCATAACACACGTAATAGACATAAATTTCACACATATATATTATATAACAAATTATATGTTTAAATTATTATATATAAAATAATATAACAAATAGAAATTCATTCACTGGAGGCATCTCTCCTAACTTCTCTCATTAGCTGTGATCGTCTAGTGGATAGGGCATTGTTTGTGGCCGCAATAAGCTAGGTTAGAGAAGTATAACTATTAGGAAATACAGAAAAATAACATAAGGTAAATGCGAAATGTTTCGCTCTGATCAGACATAAATTGTACATCTACATTATATGTGTAGTAAAATTTGTCGATCTCTTACGGTTTTCCGGTCATACAGAAGTCGTGCATAACGAAAAGGATTTCTGAGGACATTACCAGCAGATTTAGGAGACACATTTCATTTGTCACACACATATTTTACACATATAGTACTGTAATTAAAATCTACAGAGTTGTTTATAACAATTGACAAATTCAAAGATTTTGAGAAGGATGTCATTTGAGGGGCGAGTATTTAAAATATATTCTTAAACTTCTTCACTTTTCACCCTTGAAGATGCTGATCCTGTATACACATTTGGTATTTAACCGGTTTCCCTGGCCTGAGTTTCGCTGAAAGGGTATTTTTTAGATTCAAGGTGTCCCAGAATATTTATTTCCTGAGCAATCTTGACAACGAGAGAATGAAAGTTCTCCTCCACATATTATGTATGTACGTGGTAGTGAAAATATTATTTTAACACTATCATTTTTCTCGAAGGAGAAAACCAGTACAGACATGTAATTCAAATGTCCCGCGTGTTTACTGAGTGACTGCAAGCAGAGCACACAGTGGGACTGTCATGTAACACGAAGTACACATTTTACGCTACAGATGACGCACAAGCTATAATTGTTTTGTATATATCAATATGTCTCAGTTATTAAACATACTGTCTGCAGAATTACTATGGTAATATTTATTTTTTGCGCCAAGCATGTCGTGAATGTGATCAGTAGTAATTTGAACCTATATTTTATACAATACTCGATGTAGACTGACAATAATTACTGTTTGTCAGAGAAAATGTTTACGTAAACTAGTATAAGTCTAACAAATTTAACTTATTTTCGTAATATTTTCATTCTTATTTGACTTTACCGCAACTAATTGCCCACTAATAAGGCAACTAACAACATAGGTTACTATTTAAGAACAGACTGTTGTCAAATAGATGTTCTCTCTAACAAATATTGGAGTTGCTGACTTTCTTTAAGGCAATGATGCATAATTTTTTTTCTCAGCTTCCAGCTCCTCAAGCTTACAAATTTTGAATATTGTGACTTTGTGGGCTCGTGATATGAAAAGTCCAATTACGCAAACTCAACAATGTTGTTATTTCCACCGACTTACAGTTAAACTCTTGCCAATTACACAGAATTACAGTTTAATGTACACAATTACGATTTACCAGTGTGTCCATTACCGTTCCGATGCACGTACACAATTGCAATTTAAGTTACATCATTCAACCTTGCCAGTTCGTCTTTACCCGTCCGCTCAACTCAACGACACGTCCGCCCGGCTCACGGTCACTCACTCAACTCACTACACGTCCGCACACCGCGACGTCCTCCACTAAAACTAACCGTCGCCTCGCTTGTATCGATCGCCCCAAAACCTCTGGATTCTTCCATTATGGAGGGGGAAATCATTCTGGAGCCTTCGAGCACCTTCGCGCGGTAGGAGGAGGTGCCACCCCTTGCGTCCCCCCGCCAACGCCAGTCCGCATTATCGATCGGCAACGCGAGTTCGCCGTCTACGTCACACTGCTCCCTCCTCAATGCTGGTCGTCCCGAACAGCACCATCGTAGCGGGCTAGACGGTCCAGGTGCACCACCAGCATCTGCTCGGAGTCTCAGCCAGTAGTAGCGCTGCCGAAGTCTGTCAATCGTTCGGTTCTCTCCCAGGTGTCCTCCTGAAGTACGGGCATGCACTTCCTCCAAGACTTCCGGTACCTTACTCCGGGGAAGTACCAACTGCTTTCTCTGCGTCTTCCCATCGGGTGGTTCCAATACCCGGAACAGCACGCCCTCTCTGGTCTTCAACGAGTCCCATTGGGCCCAGTACGACTTTAGTTGGCGCTCCTCGGTGCGATGTCCTCCCAGGTTGGTCTCGTCCCTGCCTCCACTTCCCTTAAGAGTGGTCCAAAGTCTGCGTCCGCCAGCTGCTCCCTCCTCAGGCCTGCGCTATCGCAGCCTTCAGCAGGCACTGCCACAACTACTCGGACTGCTGCGGCACGCTCCTTCTCTTCCACTCTTGTGCACTGGCCGCACTCTTCTGGACAGGGTCTTCGGGACATGGCGTCAGCGTTACCGTGGCTCTTCCCTCTACGATGTTCCGAGGTGAAGTCGTACTCCTGCAGCCTCTGGACCTAACGCGCTGTCTGGCCTTCCAGGTTCTTAAAGCTCAATAGCCAGGTTAGGGCGGATTGGTCAGTTCTCATTTGGAATGGCTGACCGTACAGGTACTTGTGGAAGTGCTCCAAGGTCTTTACTACCGCCAATAATTCTCGTCGGGTGACGCAGTAGTTCTTCTCTGCCTTGGATAGCGTCTTGCTGTAGTAGGCTATCACCCGCTCATGGCCGTCCTGGATCTGCGATAGGACACCTCCAATGCAATGGTCGCTGGCGTCGGTGTCCACAATGAAGGCGCCATCCAGTTGTGGGAAACCCAAAATTGGGGCACTGCACAGGGTTTCCTTCAGGTGCTGGAAAGCGTCTTCGGCGTCCTCCGTCCACACATAAGGTCGGTGTTCCTCTGTCAGGCGGGTGAGGGGTTTTGCCATGTTGTCGGCCTTTTCCTCTAGGTCATTAAGATGGTCGTCTACTTGACTCATCCGCTTGCCCAGATTCGTGACGTCATCCCTCACGCCGGCCAACCGTTCCTCAAATTTGGCGGCGAGAGCCTCGTTCGCCACCTTCACTTCCGTGGCCAGACGGTCGTTCACCGCTCTCACTTCTGTGGTCAGCTCGGCCATCTTTACGGTCATTGTCGTGGCCAAGTTGTTTGCCGCTTCCATCTTCACAGCGAGGTTTTCATTTGCCGTCTTCATTTCCTTCAACTCGGCGGTAAGGTTGTTATTTGTAGTCTCCAGATTCGCGGCCAGGCTGTTATTTGCTGCTTCCGTTTTTGTTGTTAACTCGTTCATCTTCCCGGTGATGTTGTCGTTGGCCGTCTTCATTTGTTTCAGTTCCGATAAAATCCTTTCTAATGCTGCCTCCATTGTGTTATGTTGCACTCCTGACACCAGTTGTGACTTTGTGGGCTCGTGAAATGAAAAGTCCAATTACGCAAACTCAACAATGTTGTTTATTTCCACCAACTTACAGTTAAACTCTTGCCAATTACACAGAATTACAGTTTCATGTACACAATTACGATTTACCAGTTTGTCCATTACCGTTCCGATGCACGTACACAATTGCAATTTAATTTACATCATTCAACCTTGCCAGTTCGTCTTTACCCGTCCGCTCAACTCAACGACACGTCCGCCCTTGCTCACGGTCACTCACTCAACTCACTACACTTCCGCACACCGCGACGTCCTCCACTAAAACTAACCGTCGCCTCGCTTGTATCGATCGCCCCGAAACCTCTGGATTCTTCCATTATGGAGGGGGAAATCATTCTGGAGCCTTCGAGCACCTTCGCGCGGTAGGAGGAGGTGCCACCCCTTGCGTCCCCACCGCCAACGCCAGTCCGCATTATCGATCGGCAACGCGAGTTCGCCGTCTACGTCACAATATCTAGAGATCAAAAATAGTATATGTTACACTCTTTTTATCCAAATGAATCTATGATTACCTTTCAGATCTTTAGATAGTATTCATTTTGAAAATTGCTACGGTTCTCTTATATTTCACAATTTTATCTTCAATCTTTGGTATATGGTACATGTGTGACCAAGGATCTCGAAGGCAATAATTCAAGAAGTCGTCCTTTCACCTTTGGAGAGCGGCAATTTTGGAAATTGAGAACATGCAGAAAAATGTATTGGGTTCACATTAGGGCTACTGTAATTAGAAGTGTGTTGTGGAACTCGAAAGTGACGCCAGTGGTTGGAACAAATAACAATAAATATTACTAAAATACAATTAAATCAGCGTACTAAACTTAAGAGATAATCGTATGTTCTACTTGATCTTGTGTGTTCTACATCTGCAATTTATCTTCTTGGTATTGCGATAAGGGTGTGAAAAAACGATTTATTGGATTGTAGCAGTCGATACAACAATACTTTAACCGGAAATTTAATGACGATGTAGAAGAAAATAATAGTGTACTAATAGAAAATGTGTCAATAACTCCTCAGTTATGTGTAAATACTTATATTAATCAACAGGGAGAGAAATGCGTGGTAGAACCCAGCGACGTACGTCTTCAGTAATGTGCAAGATCTGTTATTTTGATGTAGTGGGTTCTATTCCTGGGAGCCCCGAGAGGTGTAGCGCTACTCGGGTAGTTTTAAGTGACCTCGGATGCGTGTGAACTGAAAACGTCGGAGACCGCGTCTTAACTTGCATTTGTTATTATTGGGATCCGATCGCCCTATCAGTCTCTCTCCTACATCCTCTCGTTCATGTTAGAACCACAAAGGATCGAAAGGACAATTTAACGATATTCTGCTCTGTTGTATGTGCTCTCTCTCTTACCTCCCTTGGACGTCGTCCTTTATCAGGGACAATCTATATAGGTATACTAAAACAGCTGAACTGTCGAACACTTAATAATTCGAGCCGTACTGGACGACAGCTTATCCGACAATCTGTTGTTACTTTTGTAACTTTATTTAACATTTAAAGTTATAACTCGACGGCGAACAAAATGCAGTTAAGGCGTGGCTTACCAACTCTGGCTTACCCCCTCTATCTCTTTTCATGTTGCCTCTCCACCGCGCGGAATAAACTCTGCATCTGTTTCACTCTTTTTCGTACTCATTATTACATTCGCTCTTTCCATTTTCTGCCGAATCACTGGTTGGTTCCTCGGGATTTAAAGATAGTATGGTTCCATCTATTTGTTGATCGATTGTGAGGTCCAGTCTGAGATGATTATTTTCTGTTAACTTTGAAAATAAAAACAGCATTAAAATACACAGTTTTGGAGTGGTTTGCGCTCTACCGTATGCAGGAAGGGATGGGGTGTGTGTCACGTGATGCGTGGGTGGTGAGAAGGGGAGATTGCTCTCCTCGAACATGCGGACACCCAC
Source organism: Mantis religiosa (assembly GCA_030765055.1). Lineage (NCBI taxonomy): Eukaryota > Metazoa > Arthropoda > Insecta > Mantodea > Mantidae > Mantis > Mantis religiosa. Next base: position 165,950,679 of record CM060953.1, on the reverse strand, counting down.
TGCATTTTGTTTGTGTTCTACCTGTAAAACGGTGACCTGCTCCTTTGCAACAATTGCTCATCAACAATGAAGTTTACTCGTTTACGTTTGTGTGTAGGATTGTACTTTGGTCTGTCTTTCTATCCACACAATGACGCTATATCTAATGACAGTTAACCCGTTCTCTCATACCGTTAAGGAATTACTAGCATCTTCACAAGTTGGGACACATCAGATTACATTAGATTAGATTGATTTATATTCAGAAGGTTTACTTGTAGCCAGAAAAGGCTGTGAACATTGAACATGTCCAGAGGTATAAAGTTTAATAGCATATATATGTACAAAAGTTAACATACGTCTCCGTGTACTCGTCGCTGGAAAGTTGAGCCGCCTTTTAGGCGGTCTTTCCTGACTATTACCGTGCCAGCACTAGGTCCTTTGCTGGTAGAAGAATGGTTATAGTAGAAAGATTGTGGTTAGGCGGTGGGATTGTTTTAGTGGGTATATAGCCTAGAAGTGGGTATAGTTGTTATGAAGAATGGAAATTTGAAAGATTTGAAAGAATGTTAAGTTTTAGTTGCTGAGGACAAGTCTAGGTCTTTTGTAGGTTTCGCCAGGGTCTATGTCATACTCTCCAAGACCTCGAATGAGAGAATTGAAGCTGTGCGGGAGAGAGTCAAAGAACTTTTGGGAGAGAGAATGGATGTAGTCATGGAGAGTGGGGATAGATGTGTCACGATGAATATGGCTGTTGGGAATGTACCAGCCAGCATTAACTGATATTCTGAGGAAGCGACTTTGGAGTACCTGGAGTCTGTCGAGATGTGTAGGAGCAGCAATGCCCCATATCTGGCATGCATAAGTGATAGCAGGACAGAGGACTTGCTTGTAGAGCAGTAGTTTGTTGGGGATGGACATGCAGGAATTTTTATGATAGAGGGGATAAAGTAGAGCCATCCTACGGGAGATCTTGCTGTACACTTTTTCTATGTGCGGTTTCCAGGTGAGCTTGCTGTCTAGGGTAACACCAAGATAGTTGGCCTGGTTTGTCCAGTGAACAGAGCCGCCGGCAATATGTAATTCCGGGACATCATCTTCCGTTCGTCTGGTGAAGGTGATGGCTTGACATTTAGTGGGATTAACACTAAGTCGCCAGGTGTTGAACCAGGTTGTTAATTGGTCCGCGTAGTTTTGTAGTCTTCGTACAGCAAGTTCATGTCGTTTGGAGGCGGTGGCAATTGCTGTATCATCCGCAAACTGGAAGAGCGTGCAGTTTACGTAGGATGGCAGGGTATTTATATAGATGAGAAAAAGGACAGGTCCTAGAACGCTGCCTTGGGGTACACCAGCACTGATGGGATGGGATTTAGAGGTGATTTCCTCAATGGTGACACTGAAAGTCCTATTGTTTAGATAAGTATTGATTAGATGAATGAGATAAGAAGGAATGTTTTACTGTACGAGACGGAAAAGGAGGCCTGCATGCCAGACAGAATCAAATGCACGAGTAAGATCAACTATTAACTATTTCAAACATTTGCTGGAGCACAAAACTTAGGAAGACCTGTATGAGAAAACTTCAGTACATATATTCACTAGATTTGTAAATACCTTCAAATATTACTACGAGTCAGGGAAAAACACTGTACATGAATCATCAAGGGTATTACAACTTAGAGCGAGAAGCTTACATTCTTGAGTCATATTCTTAGAAATGGTATGGCCTCCATGAATTTGTAAAATACCATAACAAATATAAATCAAACTATATATTTTTATTCAGATAGCAAAAATATTGGAGAATGCAAGAAATATAAAGTAAGTTAGACATAAACAGAAATATATGTGGAATATTATAAAACGGGAGATTAATTTTTACATGCTGTTGCAAGGAAATATTACACATAGGTGGTCTAAAAAGTTTCTAACCGAATAAAAGTACCTACAAGAAAATTTTTCAAAATTCTTTTTATTTTTCAGTATAGTCTTCTTGAAGTTCTGTAAGTACACTTCTCCCAGCGATGCTGCCATCTCTGTAACTCCTCCAAGTAGCATTCGGCATTCTCACTGCAAAATAATTGTTCACGGAGGTGATTGCTTCTTCATTTGACGAAAATCTCTGTCCTCAATGCGCCATTTTAAAATGAGGGAACAAAAAGAAGACGTCTGGGGCTAGATTTCGTGAGTAAGGAGGATGGTCAGGCAGTTCAAACCGTAATTCGTGGCTCTTCGCCACTACAACCGCTGAGGTGTGAGACGGTGCGTTGTCTTGGTGAGACAGAAGAATTTTTCATCAAATGTGGCCCATTTCCGCAAGTTCTGCCTTCAGCTTCTCAAGTAATTTTCCCTAGTATGCTCCTGTAATGGGTTTCCCTCTTTCAAGATAATCGATTAGAATAACTCCATGACTATCCCAAAAAACAGTCACCATCGGCTTCCCAGCAACCCCCCCCCCAAAAAAAAGAAAAACAGTTTTTTAACAGGTATCTCCTTTGCAATCCACTGTTTGACCTTTACTTTTGTTTTGGGCGTGCATTCAAGTTCATTCTACAGTAATAAATCGGTGCCAAAGCTCGGATTTATTGCGCATTAAACTGTGGACAGTTTTCTCATGCCTAAATGTTGTATTAAGTGCTGCCATCTTCATGTTGAGGTCCGAAACTTATCAGACCACCCTCGTATTAAAAACACGAAAGAAAGCGTTACAAATCCTAGAGAAATGTCCAAATATTTAAGAATATCTTTGTATATATGTCAAATAATTTTCCAATGAAAAATAATTGAATTGAAAGTAAAGAAAATGAAGATCTAACTCGTAGAAGTGATTAATCATTATTTTTGTCACCAGTCTGTCAAGACAAAATACTTGATGAAGTTAAAGTCCTCGAAATACGAAATCCGAAGCTCTTGAATGAAGTTCAAGCTATTTAATTAAACAATGTAGTATGAATATCTTAAATACTCTGTGTCAAATAGCCCTGTCTCTTCGAAGTGGTACTTTTCTACGAGAACTGAAGGTAGCAAAATATAAACAATATTCAAATAAGGAAATGAGAAAACCCCCAATACCTATAGACAAATAGTCTTGCCATCAGCGTGTTCTAAAATATTAGAAAAAATAATGTATACCGTTCCTCAAATTGAATATAATTAATGATAATCAACATGAATTCCGAAGCGATAAATCTACCAGATCAGCAGTAATAAATGTCGTTGATATTACCTATGACATGGTGGACTGTAGAAAAGTTGGGATGGGAATAATTTTGTACCTAACCGAAATTTGCAGGTGGCGGAACAGGATATTTTGCTAAATAAGCTTCATAAATATATGTGTTTAAAATTAGACGACAACTTGTCAAGTCAATAAAGGACATAGCCTCTGTAAATGGTCTTAAGGTAAACCTTCACCTACAACAATCAGTGTTCTCAGTGAATATATTTTTTTAAAATTCAGATAAAGTGTAAATATATCAGTTACGTGCTCTTCATTAAACTAATATATTTATTGTTGTTGCTTCACGTGGCCATGAATTAAAAATTTATCAATTAAGAGTGATCTCGATAATTCCTGTAATGCAATGCTAATGTCAATGTCTGTATAAGTAAGTTGTGATATGTGATTTTACACTTTGTATTAATGCCGCGATGTATAAACGGTAATTTCAATTTAATGTTTTTGCTCAAAACGGCTTTGTTTTTATTTAGTCACTTATTTTATTTATTTCCTGTGCAATCTCGACATTGACAGAAAGCAACTTCCTCTCTAACTGCCATGTATATACGCGGTACAGGAAGTATTATTTTAATACTAAAATTAAGCCCAAAGGAGAAAACCGGTGTAGCTCAAATATTCGGCATGTTTACTGAGTAGCTACGATCACAGCGACACAGTGGAAGTCTCATGCAACGGGAAGTACTTGTAGTATGGAACAGATGACGCGTAAGTAGGAATTCCTTTGTATACATAGATAAACACGACTTATTTATTAAAATGCTTTGAAAAATTACAAAGCTAATGTTTTGGTTCGATGGAAAATAAATCCAATATATAAGGCATAATAAGCTGGAATCTTATTCTATAAAAATGTGATATAGATGGAGAAGAGCTATTCCGTTTTGGAACGAAAGTAATTAGAAACTTATATAAGTAAAAGAAATTGAACTTCTTTGGTTCATATATTCCTTCAATTTTTCAATAGGTACTATAATATGGAATATTATGTTGGCTCACCTGTGCCATATGAACGAAAATTTTCAGCTAGAAATAGCAATTTAAATTTTAGTCGCATCAAAACGAAATTAAAAAGGGATACAAGTTAATAGATTTTGAAATCCCCAAGATTTCAAAGGCCGGAGGGGCATTTGAGCAGCAAGAGGGAAGGGAATACATTTTTTGAAAGACCTCCTCTTAAGGAAGATGTCAGAGCGTAGGTAAAAGCCGAATATTAATATCATGACATAATCTGCATTGTATCTTAATACATGTCCATTTATAATTAAATTATTTAGATCAATATAGCACTGTATAGTGTAGGTGTCAAGGATGTGTTACCTGGAAAAGCATTAGTTTCATTAACCTTGATACTTAACTATTATTTCAATAACGAGTTTTTTGCTTATTTGACCGGTCATCATCTCAAGCTACCAGATATACGAAGGCAGAAGTCAAAAGTGCAGAATCAGTGGAAATTCTGTACATTTCTGGGTTTATGATGTGCAGTGATCTCCAGGAATATTATTATGGTGGAACGAAGCAAGAACCTGAACCAAATCAAAAAAGAGGAATGCATTAATCACATTGCTAAAAGGATTATTAAACGCCTCAAGTGTACAGTGGATGAGTGGAAGAAAAAATGCAATACTTGATGACAGGTCGCTTGGCAGCCTAATTGAAAATGCAATTGCTCGACTCCAAATATATTACAGAAGTGCAATTACAAAAATCATTTCTGATGTATCTGCAATGAAACATGCTATTTATGCCACTTTACGTCACTGTAGTTTAAGTACTAGGAAACCAATGCATACCAGCTGCCCTACTGGACCAACCTTTTTGGGCTTTTTTAATAAAGCTATGGCTATATGGGGAAGAAATATCTATATAAAACAACACAACAATGAGAACATACTTAAGGCCTGATGTGGTAAGAAAACTAATGTCTGTGTACCAAAGGCTGGCATCAACTGAAATCCTAAGGAGACGTACTTTGGATTAGACACAAAATACAAATTAAAGTTTACATAGCATGAGATGGCGTAAATGCCGAAAAGAAGTATTTGTGTCAAAGAAGAGACTTCAGATTGCTGTGACATCAGCCATCAGTGAGTTGAATTTTGGTTGTTCTGCTTCATTCAAACTGCAGTCGGACATAATGGACACTTAGAGTTTACCAGCATCTCTAAAAATTAGCCAATGGAAGGACCAATTACATTTACTTCTTTCAGCAATTTCTGCGAAGGTAACTCCTGAAACATCCAGAAGAAAACTAAACTTGGAGAAAACTGCTGCAAAAGAGAGCAGAAAGAGACAGAAGGGTCCAACATACATATCTAAAGGGTTTCAGTCTGCTTCAATGTATGTAACTGAAAAAGAAAATGATTTGGAATTTAACATTTGATTTACTGAGCTATAGTTTTTTTACATATTTTGTCATTCAAAATCTCTAACAGGATGCAGTTTTGATTCAGTCACTTTAAAATTTTCAACACATGTTCATAGAAAGCAACCTAAGGTTTGCATCATATGAATTTCTAATATTCATAATGTTTTTAAGGTTGTTGATATATAAAATAAAAGGTTTGATTATTTTCTGGCTTTTTGTTTGTTGCATACCTTATTTTTTCCCTGGAACTAAATCAGGCTCAAGAAATTCAAATGAGAGATCCTTTCTTCATAACCATCTAAATATTTTTAGGAATAGAAAAATTAAAATTTTGAAAACTTTCATCGTGTGGAGTGTTTGGAATTTTGCCCATAACTTGAATTTCACAAATTAAAATACTTAGAATCATTAAGGACACAAGAATCAAAATTTTAATTCTGTGTCCAATATGCATCAGAACTAAGTGGTAACAATTTCAGATAGAGCGGTTGAAAATTGTAGGATTTGGAATTTTCAGTGCTCCATCCCCTTAAAACTTAAATTTCTATTCCTAGCTTTAAATTTTCTTTCAAATAGTACAGCTTAGCCAACTTGGTATCTTAATCAGATAATACACTGTACTCAAGTAATGGAAAAAAATGCTCAATTACATCATGGAAATATATGCATATGCATATAAAGAGATTATAGTAGTAATTGAAGTGCATGAACGCTGTAAAAGGTTCAATTTCCTGCATCTATATAAGTTTCTGAATACTTTCGTTCCGGCGCGCAATAGCTCTTCCCAACTTATATCCAACATTTATTGGAATATGGTTCCAGCTTACTATGTTTCACATTTAGGATATACTTTTCTATTAAAACACAACATTTCTTTTAATTCTTAAAGCATTTTGATAAATAAGATTTACTGATATATGTATACAAAGCAATTTCAACTTGCGCGTCATCTGTGGCATACTACGTGTACTTCCCGTTGTATCAGACTTCCGCTGCGTCGCTATGATCGCAGCTACTCAGTAAACATGCCGGATATTTTAGCTGCACCGATTTACCTCTTTTCGCTTAATTTAAGTATTAAAATAGAACTTTCTGTACCACGTGCGTACATGGCAGTTAGAGAAGGAGTTCCTTTATGTAAATGTCGAGATTGCGAGGAAATGTATATTTACGGATCACAAATGAATAAAAAAATTTAAAAAAAGCTTTTTCAACAATACTTGAAATTGGAAAGCCGTTTAAATAAGAGACTTATATATAGGTTCAGTGACTTTAAAGACGACAGGTGGATATTTTTGAGAAAATATCACAATAACACACTGCCCCTTATATTTTTCTAACATTTTGACTTTGTCATTTGTTAAAGGAATAGCCCTAATGATTTAAATAAGTACTATACGTTTAAAATATTAATATAACAAGTGAAATGCGTAACTAAATATGCAGAAGGTATCCTCAGCAGATCTTTTGATTCTGAAAGATTTCTGCGTTCCTCCAAGACCTCTGGGACCTTCCTTCAGGGAAGTACCAACTGTTCTCTCCTCGTCTTCCCATCAGGCGATTCCCATACCCGGAACAGCACGCCCTCTTGTCTTCAGTGAGTCCCACTGGGCCCAGTTGCAGTGCCTGCGGATGGCTGGGATAGCGCAAGCCTGAGGACGGAGCAGCTGGCGGATGCAGAATTGGAGCTACTGTTGAGAGAAGTGGAGACAGGGACAATACTAACTTGGGTGGACGCCGCACCGAGGTGCGCCACCGACAAGTTGTACTGGGCCCAATGGGACTCACTGAAGAAGAGAGGGCGTGCTGTTCCGGTCATGGGAATCACTTGATTGGAAGACGCAGAGGGAGAAGTTGGTGCTTCTACTACTACTATTACCACTACTACTAGTACCACTACTACTACTACCACCACCACTACTACTACTACTACTACTACTACTACTACTACTACTACTACTACTACTACTACTACTACTACAGGCCGCAGGTGTTTGCCATCCCGACCCAGGGGGCAAAGACAATATCAGACTGTCTTGTGGAGCCAGTATCCTCCCGATTTGGAGTGCCGTTATAGCTCCACAGCGACCAGGGTACCAATTTTGAATTCAATCTGATGAAGGAGGCACTAGAAAGACTTGGGGTAAACAAGACCCGCACCGCACCACTACATCCACAATCGGACGGCATGGTGGAGAGATACATCAAGACCTTATAAGAGCACCTGAGGAAGGTCGTGGCGAGCCATCAAAGAGACTGGGGCGTGAAGGTACCAGCGTTCTTGCTGGCCTACCGCTTGTCAACACATGACACCACTGGGATGACCCCAGCCAGCTTAATGTTCGGCCGAGAGTTACGCCTCCCCTGTGATCTGGCTTTTGGAAGCCCTACGACGCAGAACAGCCAGAAACCGATTATGTGGAGAAACTGGTGGACCAACTCCACAACATGTATGAGATGGGTAGTCAGAACATCCAGAAGGCGAGCGACTACATGAAGACCCGATACGGTAGGTAAGCCAACAGCCAAGGGTTCCAGTAGGGTGAACTGGTCTGATTGTACCGCCCTACCCGGTCCAAGGGACGATGCCCGAAGCTCCAGCAACCATGGCAAGGAGCGTACCTGGTGGTTAAGAGGATTAACGTCGTGTCCTACCGAATCCAGAAGGTACCTCAAGGGAAGATGTTGGTGGTACACCTGGATCGTCTGGCCCGCGGCGATGGTGCTGTTCGGGACGTCCAGCCTGGAGGAGGGAGCAGTTTTGCCGCAACAGGGAGAAAATTTTTGGCACAAATAGAAAGCAAATGGCGGATAATGTTTCACGGTAATAAAGAGCTTGCACAATCAGTTTACGATCGCACGGCTAGTGTACACAAAGCAACCGATAGGCGGCTAGCGTTCACAAAGCGCCGACAATTAACGTTCGCGGTGAGAGTAAGAGGCGGATAGTGTATCACAGAGGTGAAAGCCTTGCCGGCCCACAGGGGGTTTCACGTTTCTCGAAGGTGATAGGATATCTGGATTGCGTCATTTGATGCTTTGTTTATTTCAGAAAAATCGAATGATTGACAGAACTGTCTGGAATTCATGAATGGGTGTATAAAAAGAAGCCATGGCTAGCGATGAGTCAGTTGTGTGTAACAAGGGTGTTGTTGTAACGAGAGCTGATCTTGTAAACCGGACGCTGTTTGTTATTGTCATCGACCTTGGAAGATTGTTTTGCTATGTGAAGTAATGTTGTTACGTGAGAATTTAGCAGTGTATTTCGACGGAAATAAAGAACATCTAGAATTTCGGCAAATTGGACTTCTAGTTCTACGAACCCACAATGTTACAATATACAAAATCAAAGGTTTGGTTATTTTTACGCTTTTCTTGTTTTTTCCATACCTTATGTTATCTCTGGAACTAAATCCAGCAAATGAACATCATATGATGGATCTTTTGTTCATAAACACCTAAATATTTTTAGAATTACAAAAATTAAAATTTCGAAAATCTCATCGTGTGGAGTGGTTTGAATTTCGACCAAAATTTGAATTTCACAAATTACTCAAAAACAACTTAGCCACAAAAATCAAATTTTCAATTCTATATCTAATATCGATCAGAACTAAGTGGTGGCAATTTCAGCAAGATTTGTTGATTTAGAGTTAAAGTTAGACTTCGAGTTTTCGGTGCTGCATCCCCTTACAACTTTAATTGCTATTTCTAGCATTAAAATTTGTTTCAAATAGAACAGCTTAGGTAACTTAATATCTTAATTACATTGAACACTGAGCTCAAATAAAGTATAAGGTGGCTCAAGTATATTATGGAAATATCATCACATGCATATAGAAATTTTGAAAGGAATTGGTGAGAATATATGTTCGAAAATAGTTCAATTTCCGGCACTTATAAAAGTTTCCGTACAATTTCATTCCGGTATGCAATAATTCTTCCCCATTCATATCCAATGTTTATTAGAATGTGGTTCCAGCTTACTATGTTTCACATAAGAAATATATTTTTCTATCCAAAAGGAGCATCCGTTTAATAATGTTTAAAGCGTTTTAATAAATAAGACATACTAATATATGTATGCTAAGCAATTCTAACTTGCGCGACATCTGTACTTTACTACGTGAACTTCGCGTTGCATGAGTCTTCCCGTGTCGTTCTGGTCGCAGCTACTCAGTAAATATTCCGGGTATTTCACCTACATCGACTTATTTCTTCGGGCTTAATATCAGTGTTAAAATAGTTTCTTCTGTACCGCGTACATACGTGGCAGGTAGATAAGAAGTTGCTTTATGGAAATGTCGCGATTAGACAGTAATTAAGTATATCCGTATCACAAATGAATAAAAAAGTTAAAGAAAGGCGTTTTCAACAAAACTTCAAATTGAAAAGCGGTTAAAATAACCAAATTATAAATAGCTTCAGTGTCTTTAAAGACGAAATGTGGAGATACTTTAAATGAATTCACAATAACACACTGACCCTTAAGTTTGTCATTTGTTAAAGGAATGGCCCTAATGATTTAAATAAGTACTATATGTCCAAAATATAAGTACAATAAGTGAAATGCATAAGCTAAATTTGCTGAGTATGTCCTCAGGAAAACTTTTAATTCTGAAAGACTTCTGTGTAAGTGGTAAAGCTAAGAGATAAGGCAAAATCTTTTTACTCGTATAACGTAGATCTTGTTGTAGCACAAAAGTTAGGTTTAATACATTTAATTTTTTAGAGTGCATCATTTCAGTTTTACACCTCGTCAATTTTCTGAATTTCGCAATAGTCGTACTTTTGTAATCTGCGTTACTGCGGCCAGAACACAATGTCCTAAGTGCTAGACGACTCACGGCTCTCCAGAGGAACTTCTGCAACGGATTTCAGCAAATATAGCTATTTGGGAACCATTAATTCTAATCAATTCAGCTTATTAGCCAAAGAATTCTTACAGAAATATGCAATCTTCAAAATATTTGGGAGATTATTACACAATATTTACAATGTATTACTTAAACTTATTTACTATATCAAGATTACCACAAACTTACACAAATTACAGTTTATACTTGGTAGCACTAATAATGAATAATGAATAATGATTTATTGTCATTAAGCTTATTACAGCAATAGACAAAGTCAAAAATAGAGTACAAATTAATACAGTTATAATACAGTGAAGATAAAAAAATCAATAAAATACTTACATTAGATATACAAATATAGAGACTTAAAATAAAATGAGGAAATAAGAATACTTCATGACATATGCCAAAGTTTAACTACACCTGTTAAAGTATTCCTGTATTGAATAATAAGGTTTGGAAGCTAAGCATTCATATAATTTGCATTTAAATGTATTACCTGATAATTCAGTTAATTCTGAAGGTAATTGATTATATACACTCCTGGAAATTGAAATAAGAACACCGTGAAGTCATTGTCCCAGGAAGAGCAAAATTAATTGACACATTCCTGGGGTCAGATACATCACATGATCACACTGACAGAACCATAGGCACATAGATAGAGGCAACAGAGCATGCACAATGTCTGCACTAGTACCGTATATATCCACCTTTCGCAGCAATGCAGGCTGCTATTCTCCCATGGAGACGATCGTAGAGATGCTGGATGTAGTCCTGTGGAACGGCTTGCCATGCCATTTCCAGCTGGCGCCTCAGTTGGACCAGCGTTCGTGCTGGACGTGCAGACCGCGTGAGACGAGTTTCATCCAGTCCCAAACATGCTCAATGGGTGACAGATCCGGAGATCTTGCTGGCCAGGGTAGTTGACTTACACCTTCTAGAGCACGTTGGGTGGCACGGGATACAGGAGGACGTGCATTGTCCTGTTGGAACAGCAAGTTCCCTTGCCGGTCTATGAATGGTAGAACGATGGGTTCGATGACGGTTTAGATGTACCGCGCACTATTCAGTGTCCTCTCGACGATCACCAGAGGTGTACGGCCAGTGTAGGAGATCGCTCCCCACACCATGATGCCGGGTGTTGGCCCTGTGTGCCTCGGTCGTATGCAGTCCTGATTGTGGCGCTCACCTGCACGGCGCCAAACACGCACACGACCATCATTGGCACCAAGGCAGAAGCGACTCTCATCACTGAAGACGACACGTCTCCATTTGTCCCTCCATTCACGCATGTCGCGACACCACAGGAGGCGGGCTGCACGATGTTGGGGCGTGAGCGGAAGACGGCCTAACGGTGCGCGGGACCGAAGCCCAGCTTCATGGAAACGGTTGCGAATGGTCCTTGCCGATACCCCAGGAGCAACAGTGTCCCTAATTTGCTGGGAATTTGCGGTGCGGTCCCCTAGGGCTCTGCGTAGGATCCGACGTTCTTGGCGTGCATCCGTGCGGCGCTGCGTTCCGGTCCCAAGTCCACGGGCACGTGCACCTTCCGCCGACCACTGGTGACAACATCGATGTACTGTGGAGACCTCACGTCCCACGTGTTCAGCAATTCGGTGGTACGTCCACCCGGCCTCCCGCATGCCCACTATACGCCCTCGCTCAAAGTCCATCAACTGCACATACGGTTCACGTCCACCCTGTCGCGGCATGCTACCAGTGCTAAAGACTGCGATGGACCTCCGTATGCCACGGCATACTGGCTGATACTAACGGCGGCGGTGCCCAAACCCTGCGCAGCTAGCGCCATTCGACGGCCAACACAGCGGTTCCTGGTGTGTCCGCTGTGCCGTGCGTCTGATCATTCCTTGTACAGCCCTCTCGCAGTGTCCGGAGCAAGTATGGTGGGTCTGACACACCGGCGTCAATGTGTTCTTATTTCTATTTCCAGGAGTGTAGTTTAATGCCCAATACTTCAAAGCTGTTAGAGGTTTTAGTTAATCTATGATATGTTATATTGAGTTTATAATTAAACCTAGTATTATAATTATGAATATCCTGCCTGAATAACTGGTCGGTTAAGTTACTTTTTACATAGATGAGAGTATTATAAATATATACATTTATCACATGTCATAATTCTTAATTTTATAAATAGAGGTTTGCAATGTGCAAATTTATCTGAATTTGAGATGGTACGAATTATTATTATTATTTTTTTTTTTGTAATATTAGGATAGTAGAAATATGACAGCTGCTTCCCCAGAGTAAAATGCCATATGAGATTATACTGTGGAAGAATGCAAAATAGGCTGTTCTTAAATATGAATCAAGTACAGGACTTTTCAAATTTCTGATTAAATATATAACTCTGGACAGCTTCGCTGTAATATAGTTGATATGGGGTTGCCATGTCAGCCTATTGTCCACAACCACACCTAAAAATTTTACATTCCTTGAACAATTTTCATAAGAAGTCTCACGCAAACTAAATGTAAGTTGTTCAGTTTTGTTCTCATTTAGCACGAAACCATTGGTTCTAAACCAGGTTTTTGCATGCCTTAGAGTATCTTCTGTTAGCAAGTTAAGGCTTTTATAATCGGTACTGGTATTCAAAAACGTGGTATCATCAGCATACAGTACAGTATGGGACTTTAAGAAAGAAGGTAAATCGTTAACAATTACTAAAAATAATAGTGGCCCAAGTATTGAGCCCTGTGGAACACCACATTTAAGCTCCACCATATTAGATTTCTCACCTCCTATACATACAACTTGCTTACGATTTGATAAGTATGATTCAAAGAGTTTTATTGCAATGCCATTAACACCATAAAAATTTAATTTGGATAATAAATCAGCATGTTTTACACGATCAAAAGCTTTGCTCAGATCACAAAAGGTGACCTGGGCAAGGCTTTTGGTTTCAGAAGCACTTAATACTTTTTTAACAAGAGAGACAATGGAATCAGTTGTTGACCTACCTCTTCTATATCCAAATTGTACATCACTAATTATTCCATTTCATCAAAATAGCTGCATAGCTGCTTGAACATGATCATTTCTAGCACTTTGGAAAATAATGGAATTAGAGATATTGGACGATAACTAGAAGGACAATTTTTATCCCCTTTTTTATAAATTGGAACCACTCTAGAAAGTTTCATTGAATCAGGGAAAATTCCATCAATGAGGCATTTGTTTAGACAAACTGTGAGTGTATATAAAATATATTTGATTACCTTTTTAAGGAGACTACTAGATAAATCATAACTGTCCACACTATCTGATGTCCTAAGGTGATTAACAATGTATATTACATGCTCAGGGGTAACTTCATGAAAAACAAATCTACTCTGACAGTACCTAATATTACAGTGTTCAAGAATTTGTGCCATTTATTCCTTTGGCTTTACAATGTTTTGGCTAATTACATCAACTGAGTTTATAAAGAAATCATTTAGGTCATTAGGGGTTAACTCAATGGTGTTTCTATTATACGTTTTAGCAACTGAATTAATCACCTTCCAAGCCGTCTTGCATTTGTTAGAGGCAGATTCAATACTGTTCATATTATGCAGTTTTTTAGCTTCATTTATCATTTGTTTATATTCTCTCCTAACTTCAGTATACAAAAGTTTGGCTCTAGCTGATTTTTCACTTCTGTATGAATCCAAATACACCAAGACTTTATGTATCATATTTGCTAATTGTGGAGAATACCATACATTATTATGCTTTGCACGGGCATAGTTTCTTTTAGCCAATGTATTTATAGCGTAAGCCCTTTGGGGAACACAATTATTGAATGTATTTTTGAATATAGTAAAGAAATCTTTCAAAAAGTTCATTTGCAGTTAATGAATTTTTCACGTGAGAATAGTACAGTAGATCATTCCACTTTATGTTCAATAGCATGTTTATATAGTATGATATTTTCTCATTTACTGGCCTAGAAAATGCAGTGATTGGCCTCTTTGGCAAATAAAATTTTGATTTTAAATTATTTATATTTAACCAAACTGCATCATGATCAGAGAATGGGAAATCTGTAGTATCACAGTTTAGAAAAGTCTCGTTAATATTTGTGAAAATATTATCTAAACATGCTGTTGCTCTTGTAGGTTTTTGATTAGTACATTTAAAATTAAATTGTCTAAGTATATTTAAAAATTCAATAACAGATTGCTTGTCTTCAGTAACATTAAAATGGGAATTTAGATCCCCACCTATAACTATATTAAAGTGTTTCCATGTATAACCTGTATATTGAGTCAATAGGTCCTCAAGCTTTTCTAAAAAAAATAGCAGGATTTCCCATTGGTGACCTGTATAAGACAATTATTAGCACTTTAATTTACTGTAAAATTATCCCTGTGGCTTCAAAGTCAATTTCTTGACAAAAAGACCCCAAATCTAGCCTTTTACAGTAGCTTGCAAGGTTTTCTTTTAAATAAATTGCACCCCCCATGAATATGCTTTTTTCTACAATAATTATTAGCTAGATGGTAATCTTCTAATACCTTAAATGAAACTTCATTGCTTTGACACCAATGTTCATATAGACAGATAACATCATACATGTTTCCCTTAGCAAATTCATTAATAATTAACTCATTTTTACCCATACCCTGAACATTTTTATAACCAATTTTGAATCCATCAGCATTTCATATTTTGCCCTCAATTAAATTTACCTTACTCATTTGTTTGTTTCCTTCAAACACTGTGTGCATGCTTAACCTAAAAAACTAGCTTTAGTTAAAGTTTCAGCAGAATCATCTGGCTGTGTGTTTGTCACTACTTTTCCTTCTGTTTGGTCCACACTTTCATCCTTTCTTCCATATGGTAACGGAATAACTTGAATACTGGCTTTCCCCTTCATAGCGTTCACTATTCTGTTGACTAGTTCCTCCTTTCCTTTCCAGTTCAAATGCAAGCCATGGCGTGTATGTAAATCACAGTCAAAGTCACTGATATGCACTAGATTCACATGTTTGAAAGTACCCACAATCTTCCGTTGACTAGTTCCTCCTTTCCTTTCCAGTTCAAATGCAAGCCATGGCGTGTATGTAAATCACAGTCAAAGTCACTGATATCCACTAGATTCACATGTTTGAAAGTACCCACAATCTTCCTAATGGATTCATTACACTGGTTCACTGCTTTGTTTACACACGAATTTTCCTCTAAGTCAAATCTCTTTGGAATATTTACCACTATAACATTAGTATGGTTGAGATTCTGTACACAGTTTAATAAGGTTTTCTTCACCTTCACTACATTATTACAAGCCATATCGTTAGATCCTCGTATAATGATTACGTGGTCCTTTGAGGTTAGGTTTTCACACATTGTATCATAGTTTTTCATTACTTCCTTTATTGGAGCACCAGATCTCACAAAACCCTCAACCACGAACTCTGGATGAGTTGCTGTTAGAGTACTGCTGATTTTTTTCCCGTGACTATCAGCAAGGATTAACACCTTGTGTTTGTTTAATTTGGCTTTAAAATTCGAGCTTTAACTTATCACTTTCTTCCCGTTCTCTGCCACTGATCTTTCCTGATTGATTGGAGATAGATTTGCAAATTTGTTTCTAATTTCAATTTAATTCCTTTTCCAAGGGTTTATGTGCCCTTTTGCATATCGTTTAGGTTGCTGCCAACCACGGTCCGCATCGCACTTCCCGTCTTGCAATCCTGTTAATTCAATATTCCTCTTGTTACAATTATGAATGGCTTCAAATATATTTAATATCTGTACCCCGCACTGTGTTTCCTGAAACTTATTCATATTTGGTTCAGAATGACTTCGCACATGTCTGCCGTCTGTGTACAATCATATATCACAAGTTATTTATACAGACATTGACACAATTATTGCTATGCTTATGAGTAGAAAAAGTATAAGCTGGGACAAACATATTCATAGGTTTGCAGTGAAACTGAGCCGAGTTTGTTTACTTCTCTATCAGCTGAGAACTCCAGTAACATTTAAGGTACTCAGAACATATTAATTTGCTTATTTTCATTATCCACTGTCATACACTTTAACACTGTGAGTAAGGGCTATAACAGTAAGATAATATTTAAGCAGCAAAAGAAGATTAAGTGTTATGTGTGATATTCTAAAATCAGAAGGCTGCAGAAATCACTTCATGAATTTCAAATTGTTCATACCACAAAGTTTATATATGAAACAAAAATTATTAATTTATATGAAGACTTATAACACAAATTATACATAAATGATGAAAAACATAATAATAAGACAATTAATAGATATAAATTTCACACATATATTCATAAGACTAAGATGTTTTAAATATCTTTTAACTATATGTGTTTAAAGTTATATAAAAAATTAAGTACGTTCATTCCCCGAAAGCATCTATCATAACTTCTCGCATTAGCTGTAATCCTCCAGTGGATAGGACATTGTTTGTGGCCGCAATAAGCCAGGTTAGAAAAGTATAACTTTTGGGAAATTCAGAAATATAACATAGAGTAAATGCGAAATTTTTGGCTCTGATCAGACATAAATTGTATGTTACAACAAAATCTACATTATATATGTAATAAAGTTTTGTCTATCTCTTACAGTTTACCAGTCATACATAAGTCGTTCATAAAGAAAAAGATTTCTGAGGAAGTTTCTTGCAAATTTAAGAGAGACCTACCGTTTGTCATACACATATTTTAGACATATAGTACTTTAATTAAAATCATTAGAACTGTTTAAGACAATTGACAAAGCCAACGATTTTGAGAGCGTTTTATCATTTGAGGGGCGAATTTTTAAAATATATTCTTAATCTTCTTCACGTGTCACCCTTAAAGGTACTGAACCTGTATATAAGTTTGGTATTTAAAAGTTTTGCAGCTTTGAGTTTCGCTGAAAAGGTGTTTTTCAGATTCAAGTGGTCCCAGAACATTTATTTCCTGAGCAATCATGACATTGATAGAATGAATTTCCTCCTTCACATATTATGTATGTACGTGGTACAGAAAGTATTATTTTAACGCTAAACTTTTGCTCGAAGAAGAAAACCAGTACAAACACGTAGTTTAAATGTCCCGCGTGTTTACTGAGTGACTGCGAGCACAGCACATAGTGGAAGTATCATGTAACACGAAGTACACGTTTTACGCTACAGATGACGGTATATATAAAAAAGACTTAGTTGTTAAACAGGCTATCTACAGCATTACAAATGTAATATTTAGTTTTTGTGCCAAGCGTGTCTTAAATGTGATCAATAGTAAGATGAAGCTGTATTTTATACAATAATCGATATAGGCTAACAACAATTACTGTGCGTCAGAGAAAAGGTTTGCAAAAACTTGTATAAGTCTAAAAAATTCCTCCTCTCTTCTTCGTATTTCAATTCTTATTCCATCATAGTGGATGCAATGTCTAATGGACGTGCTTAATAAATGGAATAGTCTACTAATTAAGAATAAGCTGTTGTGAAATAGATGTTCTCTCTAACAATTAGTGGAATTGCTGACTTTCCTTAAGGCAATGTTGCATAAAAGGAGTTTTTCAGCTTCCAGCGCCTCAAGCTTTCAGGTTAATGATTATCTGAATATCTACACAACAAAAGTAGTATATTACTCTTTTAATCAATAGGAATCTATGATTACTGTTCAGATCTTTATATGGTATATATATTTTAAAATTGCTAATGTTCGCCTAAACTTCTGTAGGTGACTTACATGATTTTAACTTCACTGTTTGATATATGGTACATGTGTGTAGGGGTTTTGAAGGCAATAATACTGATTCAACGATTGATGCTTCACAATTAGAGAGCGGTAGTTGTAGAAATTGTGAAATTTGAGACTACTGCAATTGGAAATGTGAATTAGAATTCGAAAGCGCCGGCAGTGTTTGGAACGGATAAGAATAAATATTTCTAAAATACAAGGGTCCTCCAGAAAGTAAGTCGTGTTTCAATTTAACTCCGCTGGAGCGCTGCGATCGCAGTTCCGCTCATGCGCGGTAGACGCTCTCTATCACGGAGAAGAAACGTACGCATTGTTCTGCTTGTTTACAATGTCGGTGTTGATTGGAAATCCCGCCGTTTGTGAAATCAAACCTGTGATTCGTTTTCTGAACGCTAGGAAAGTGAAACCAATTGAAATATATTGGCAAATTTGCGGTGATTACGGACAAAATACGTTGAGTGATACAATGGTGAGAAAATGGGTCCGACAGTTCAATGAAGGTCGTAGTGAAGAGCGCGAAGAGGAACGAAGTGGGCGTCCATCTTAGTTTTTTTTTTTTAATTTACGTCCTCCAACGTTAAGACATATCGTACGGTAAATGAAATGGGCGAAATAATGCTCAAATGTGTCCAGGGTCCATGGAGCTCAGAGCTACCCGACATTCGTCTGTAAAGATAAGGGAAACAATCGGAAAAAACCTTATCCAGATAACTCACCCTGACCGAGATTCGAACTCGGGACCTCTTAAACGTGAGGCGTCCATCTTAGGGTACAAAAGAACTGGTTGCCGCGATTAGTGACAAGATCCAGGTAAACCGTAACTTTACAATTAGTGCTCTCGCTATGGAATTTCCCCAAATCTCACGATCACTAGTTCATGGAATTGTTCCCGAGAAACTGAAATTTCGTAAACTTTGCTCACGTCGGATGCCAAAGATTCTTACTAGGCATCTGAAAACAAAACGGTTGGGTAGTGCACTTCAGTTTTTGATCCGTTATAATGAAGGCGGCGAAGAATTTCTGACACGGATAGTCACAGGAGATGAAACCTGGGTTTCTTACGACACCCCTGAAAGTAAGCGTCAATCAATGGAATGGAAGCACACCTCATCCCCACCAAAGGTTAAGCCGAAACAAATCTTGCTCTTCGAAAAATGATACTATAAAACCAAATATTAAATAAACGCGGAATTTAGCGTTTAAGTATGAAACATTCGTTGACAGATCGCATATATGACGTTAAATAAGTGTTTTTTGGTAAGTTTATTTATTATAAACCATTTAAATAACATTATAATAATCAGATGTTTTATCATTGTCTAGTTTTGGATCCCAGCGTGCTAAGCTTATAGCTCCTTATATTTAATGGATTTCTGGCTTCGTCTTTATACAGTTATGTGTATCCGGATATTGTACTTAATAAATTTCCTGTTTGCTACCTGTGCTTAATATATCTCCAATCAATACCAAACGTCAACACATTCCAAGTTAACGTGACGGTATTAAACCACTTCTTAAGCGGGAACAATTTCATGATTCAGCTACTGTAGTTCTGGGTAGTAGAGGCTGAAAATTATGAATTATAGCCTGAAAAACTAATCCGAGGATTATACGGAGAACCGACAGCTAAAAGCGTTGACCTTGTATGTATATCTATTGATAACTCTGTTACTCCAGTTTCTGTTACAAAGAAACGCTACTCTCGAAGACTTCCAGATATCTACGTTCACTGAAAGCATCTCCCACAGCATCTCTCAGTAGCCGTGATCGTCTAATCGTTAGGGATTTGCATTGCTGCCGCAATAACCCAGGTTCGAAAAGTATATCATTTGGGAAATTTAGAAAAGTAACAAAGTGTAAATGTGAAATGTTTATTTTAAAACCCATCAAACACAAATTGTATGTTACAACAAGACCTACATTACATCTGTAGTAAGATTTTGTCTATCTCTTACAGCTAACCAGATATACAAATTATTGAGAATGAAAATTTCCTTTGAGGATATTGTCTGAAAATTTAAAATATGCCTTTCATTTGTTATACATATAATCTAAGCATCTATTACATTAATTTAGATAAATAGAGATAGTTATAACAAATGGCAAAATCAAAAGTGCTTAATATTTTTTCACCTAAGGGGTTTCGTTTAATTGTGATATCTACTGGAAGATCTTCACATTTCGCCCTTGAACATATCGATATTTAACCGGCTTTCCAAATATTTGTTTTGGTGGAAACCTTTTCGTTTTTAGATACCTAAACATTTATTTCCTGTGCAGTCTACATATTGATACAATAAAATTAATAGAAAGCACGGAGCTGCCTCCTATACCTACTATGTATTACCTGGTACGTAAGTGGAAAGCGGTTCTGTTCAAATATCGCGCGTGTTTACGGAGGGACAGCAATCACAGCGGCACAGCGAAAGCCTCATGCAACACGAAGTACGCATAACACTCTCCAGATGACAGGAAAGTTGTAATGGCTATGTATATATAAATATGTATTATCTATTATAAATACTTTCCGCCAAAGGACAATCGTGATCCACCGATTTGTTTTCAAATATGTCGTAAATGAGCACAAAAATAAATTGGAGCCACATTTTGTTTGTAATCAATATAGGTCGACCAGAAGTAGTGTGTTTCGGAACGAAGGAATACAAAAACACTTATAGGTTCAACAAATTCAGCTACTGTTTTTATTCAAATAATAATGTTTACAGTCGTTGTGACGAGTAGTTGATGGTATTGAGTAAAATGTTTTAAGAAATTATCATATCACTGAGTGACATGTGAATATGTGGAGCCTGTGTCAAACCCAAGAAGTACTTCTGGTACCGCATCAAAGTTCCCAAAATTCCTGATCAGATACACGTACACCTTTTTGCAAGATGGCACTAACATACGGATATGAACGACATTTAATGATGCCAATACGATAAATATTTGTAAAGAATAACATTCCATAATATGAATTACCTAATTTGTACTCTATTTGAGCTCAATGTACCATGCGAACAAGATACCATATTTGGCTAAATATACTAAGATGAGCGAAATTTTAAATCCCGAATTGTAATTTCACCTTTAGCGCTATCGAACCAAAACAGAATGAAGTCTGAATAAATTTTTCATTGATTTGCAAACCTCGCAAGATTTGAAAGGCCTGCGAGGATGTATGAGCGTGAAGAAGGAGGTAATGGATTTTCACTAAGACCTATTATTAAATACGATGTTAGCATATAGCTAAATACCGAAAATTAAAATCATGATATAACCTGAATTGTGGCTTCGTAACATATTTACTTAAAGTTTTAATCTTTAGATTAATGTAGCACCTAAAAATGAGTCAATAAGCGTTTTATATGCAAAAGCAGTTACCTGACATTAGTTTCTTTAACCTTGTTCCTTATTTATTGTTACAATAACGAGGATTTTCTGATTATTTAGAGTTCATCATCTCAAACTACCAGGAATATGATGACAGTAATGAAAGTGCAAAGTTAATGGAATTAGGTTATGTCTCTTGTTTTCGTAGTGTACAGTGATGATTGCCAGAAATATCAAGGTAGACCGGAGCGTTCTTTCTCTCATATACAGCAATTTAAGGTGACATATCATCAAATATTTGTTGTTCCATTTGTACTCCGCCTTTAACTGCAATGGTCATATCGGCAGCCGTTCTTCTTGGGAGCATATCGTTTTTTTTTTTTTGGTGAAGGTATTAACTTTTATACATGGAGTATACATTGGCGCTCCCATTCGTACGTGCAGACTTTGCGGACGATCGGGAATTAAGTTGGTTGGAGAAATGTGCCCACCCTAGTCGGGAATTCAACTCTGGACTCCTCGCTCAACAGGAGGTGCTCTACCTACTACCTACAGGTCCAATATCAACTATTTCTTACTGTTTCGATTTCATTTCAATATCAGTGAAATATTAATTAAATGTTTGAGGACTATTGTGATGAACATGTTCTAAATATTCAGGGAATTTGAAGCAATTTTCTTTACTTGTTTGGATATATTAGTTGTATTTGTCTCAGTAGTCTTAAACTTAAAATGCTTGTGTGATATATAACACTACACGATAGGTAAGTAGTTTCCAGTTTAAATTACTGCAACTACAGCTTTCCTAAATTACAGCTATTTTGTAATTGTGATTTGGTTTCAATGTGTTCATATAAAACAATATTAAGCCAAGATTAAACACATGAATATCATTATGTGATATCTTTATTATTTAAGCTTTGTACATTCATGGTGTAGTTATCCTTCCCGGAACAGGATTTTCACAATGAAATTGTTTTTTGTTTCAGTTGCTTGGATAGAAATAGTACAAGCTCTTCTTTTGTCTTGCAATAAGAAATATTTTGAAGCTTTAGATTCTTTCAATTTTACTTACATCATTTTGTCGTATAGGAAGATGCACTAATACAGTCTGTCACTACACACCGACAAAACAAGAAACATACGTAATTTCCGTTAATTCTGTACTTTCAACATCTGTCATTGTGTTTCTGGTAGCTAGAGATGAAAACCACTAATAAGAACCAGAACATTTCGTTATTACAACAACAATTAAATTGCCATCTCAATTAAACCAATGCAAGACAACTGATTTTGCATGTAAAACATCCTTGACAGATTATAAAGTGCCAGATACATTAATCAAAAATTTAAGCATAAATAAATATGTAATTATGGGACAACTCAGGCTGTGTCATAATATTAATTTTCGATATTTAGCTGCTTGTCCTATCACCTAACATGGAGCGGGTGAAATGATACTCAAATGAGCCTAGGGTCCATAGAGCTTAGAGTTACCCCATATTCGTCTTTCAGGATAAGGGAAAACCCCGGAAAAACTTATTCAGGTATCTCAGCCTGACCGTGATTCGAACTTGAGACTACTTGAACGTGAAGCAATCATTTTCTTGTTGCTGCTCATACACTCTCGCTGGACTTGTAAATCCCCAGAGTTTACCAAATTCAGAAAATTTCTAGCAGTTTTTTTTTTTAACTTACGTCCGCCCCAACGTTAAGTTAAATCGGACGGTGAATGAATTGAACGAAAAGATGCTAAAATATGTCCGGGGTCCATGGAGCTTAGAGGTACCCAAGATTCGTCTTGAAGGATAAGGGAAAACCCCGTTAAAACCTTATCCAGGTAACTCACCCTGACCGAGATTCGAACTCGGGGCCTCGTGAACGTGAGGCAGACATGCTAACATCTACGCTACCGAGGCGGCCTTTGTCAGGCTTAATTTCACTTTGGTTTGCTTCAATTAAAACTTAAGTTACCGTTCCAGCTTTAAAATTTCGTTGAAATTGGTCTACAGCTAGCCAACTTTGGTGCGAAAGGGCTCCATACAACAGAACAATAAAGGGATTTTTTAAATGTTGAGATAAATAATTTTTTTAGAATTGCCATAATTGTATGCCTGCAAAGCGTGAGCCAGAATAATATTATTGGCTACACCGAGTGTCCTTCACATCCGGTTGTTTCTGCCATCTATCCCGTGCAACTGGAAAAAAATGAAGCACTCAAAATGTTTGGTGTTGTCCAGGACTTCTAGGAACGTAGATGCGGCACTGCAAATTGCTATCCCCATTTAAATATTTGTGAAGTATCAATTGGCCAAGCTAAGATAATTTTAGAAATTCAAGGAAAGCAGTCAAAGGAGCATATTGCAGATGACTAAAACTATTGACTATTTCAAACATTTGCTGGAGCACAAAACTTAGGAAGACTTGTATGAGGTAACTTCAGTACATATATTCACTAGATTTGTAAATACCTTCAAATACTACTACGATATAGCCTTACCGCTGGTTAAAGTTAAAGTCAGGAACAAACACTGTACATGAGTCACCAAGGATACTACAACTTACAGCGAGAAGCTTACATTCTTGAGTAATATTCTTAGAAATGGTACGGCCTCCATGAATTTGTAAAGTGCCATAAGAAATATTAACAATCTATAAAAATGTTGTTCAGATAGCAAAATAATTAGAGAATGCTAGAAATATAAAGTCATTTACACATAAACAGAAAGATATATGGGATAGTATAAAACGGGAGATTAATTCTAACATGCTCTTGCAAGGAAATATTGTACATAGGTGGTCTGAAAAGTTTCCAACCGAATAAAGGTACCTTCAAGATAATTTTTCAGAATTCTTTTTTTTTAGTTATTTTTCAGCATAGTCTCCTTGTAGCTCTATAAGTACACTTCTGCCAGCGATGCTGACATCTCTATAACTCCTCCAAATAGTACTCGGCGTTTTTCTCTGCAAAATAATTGTTCACGAAGGTGACTGCCTCTTCATTTGACGGAAATCTCTGTCCTCCATTCGCCATTTTCACATGAGGAAACAAAAAGAAGTCGCATGGGGCTAGATCTGGTGAGTAATGTGGATGGCCAGGCAGTGCAAACCGTAATTCGTGTATTTTCGCCATTGCAACCGCTGAGGCGTGAGACGGTGCGTTGTCTTGGTGAAACAGAAACCTTTATCGGCAGCTATGCTCGTTTTTCCGCATGTTATGCCTTCAGCTTATCAAATAATGGTTCGTAGTATGCTCCTGTAACGGTTTTCTTTCTTTCAAGATAATCAATTTAAACAACTTGAAACCGAAATTATACCCTGAGAGAAACCTCATTGCTCGCCGATTTCTCATTGCTCATTATAATATTTGCTTCAAACTGGCGCGCCAACGCGGGGCCCGATAGGAGAAGGACGTTCGACAACAGGAGGAGGTTCAACCCGAGAAGGAGGTTCAACCCTAGAAGGAGTTTCAACCCGACGACGAGGTTCAACAAGAGAAGCAGATTCAACCTAGAAGGAGTTTCAACCCGACAACGAGGTTCAACAGGAGAAGGTGGTTCGACAGGAGGACGGTCGACCCATCAAGAAATTCGTCAACAGTTCGACTGTAAAGAAGAAAGGAGGCCGGCATCGTCATCAGTGACATCATCAGGAGCCAGTAAAAACAATCAAAGGTACAGAGTGTAAAATTATATACTAGACTATGGTGAATTTATTTGAGAAGTGAAAAACAAGATTTTAAGTAAAAATTTGTAGAAAACATGGAAGTTCAGGAGGTTTATAGTAATAACAGTAGGCAGGAAGTAGTCGAAGTAACAGAGCGTGGTAGAACTTTACCAAATAACTTAAAAGTGGAAATAAATATGTTAGAGGAAATTAGAAAAATGTTTGTAAGTTTCAGTAAAAATATAGTGAATGAGATTCAAGGTTTAAGAAAAGACAATGAAAGTTTAAGTAAAGACAATGAAAGCTTAAGAAAAGAGATGAAGGATAACAATCAAAGTTTAATTGAAAGTTTAAGTAACAAGTTAGATGATGATAATCAAAGTTTAATAACAGAGATGAAGGATAATAATCAAAGTTTAATAAAAGAGATGAATGATAACAATCAAAGTTTAAAAAAGATAGAAGAAAAGTTAGAAGATAGTTTTCAGAAGTTAGAGGCAGGACAAATAGAACTAGGAAAGAAGTTAGACACTCAACAACAGTCGTTAGAAAATTTCAGGAAAGATAGTCAGGAAGTAGAGAACGTGAGAGAAGAAGCTGATCAGGTAACGGACAATGTAGGAAAAGATGTTAGTGAGGAGACGGAGAATGCTGAAGATGAAGTTATGAATCTAACTAATGAAAGGTTAGATAGTGAAAACCGAAAACTTGGGGAGGAAATAGTACAGAAATTAGACGAAGAATTAGGAATGGCTAGAGAAGAGTTAGGAGAAACTAGGAGTAGACTAGAAGTATCAGAAAGGGAAAGTAGAGAAAAAACTAAAAAAGAGTTAGAAGAAACTAGGAGTAGACTAGAAGCATCAGAGTGGGAAAATGGAAAACTGACGAGGAATTTGGAGAAAACCACAAGTGAAATTGGTGAGGTAGCAATAGAGATCACGGTGACAAATGAAACATTGAAAAACATGCAAAATCCAGGGATAAACGAAACAGAAATATTAAAATATTTCGGGCAAGGGGCACAGTTCCATCAGAATATGCCTAAAAAAGACAGGAAAAAAGATCGATGTCCAATATCTAAGCTAAATGTGGAAAAATCATGGGAATGTACAATAAATAAGTCCTTTATACATGGAAAAGTCCGCAAAATTCTCTTGTATTTCGAAGTACGTTGTGGAATGATGAAATTTCTTGTAAATGGTAGGAAGTTAGGCTAAAGTGTTTCAAATTGCCATAACAAATTGTAAAAGGAGAAGAAACAAACTGGTAAAATGTATAGGCTAAGTATAAATAGTGTAGTGTAAAATGTATAGGTTAAGTATAAACAGTGTTGTGACAGTGCAGTGAAACTTAAAACTAAACAAGTGAAAAGAAAAATATAGTAATGAAAATTAGAACACTTAAAGACTTTTGAAAATAATATTTATATAGAATCATAAAGAAGTATTCGGAAATGTATAAAAAAAATTTAACCAGTTAAAAAAAATATCAGAACAATGAAAGACTTTTGAAAAGAATATTTATATAGAATCAAGAAGAAGAACTCAGAAATGTTGTATACAAATATAATCTTATTGATGTACCATTGATTTAAACGTGGGAGTGTATATTTAGGAATTGTTTCAAGTGTAACACCAATATGAATTAATTTTAAGTAGATCAGATGGAGAAAAAGAGAGATGAGGTAGATTGAAATATTTTCCGAGTAATATTTAAAAGTTGAAAATTGCAGAACAGAATGTTAGTAAATTTTAAATGAAATGTTGTTATATAACCATGTGAATAATTTTCAGGAAATGTCATGTAAAAATTAATGTTGTGAAAAGAAATTGTAAAACAAATTGGAAGTTGCTGACAAAGATCTAATATTTTGCGTTATGTTCGGGCAAGACATATATATTATTTCATTATGGGATAATAAAATAATATCTATGGGGGCATTTGAAACCGAAATTATTGGTTGCCAGAAGCAAAGAATAATGATAGACGTAAAAGGAATGTTGGTTCTTTGTGAGACCAAGCCCCAAGGCCAGTTTAGTTGGGGAAACTGTTTATAACAATGCCATGAATGAAAGGAACAGTGTCCTTAGAAGGTTTCTAAAGGAATTGTCACTGGACGTGTATGAATAGGGTATTCTTTGGATCGTTTACAATGGCGACCAAAACAGCCACAAAGGGTCTTTGGTTTGAAAAAGGAATTTGGAGAGTGAAAGTTATATACAGACACACGCGCAGCTGTGGTGAAGGCAGTCGTAGGTGTATGGCCGATATGGCTATATCGCGGCTAGGAAGCCATTACGAACATTTATCGGCGTGTAGCCGATATGAGGGTAGAGTCAGACGTGAAGCCTATTAGGATGGTCAACTTGTTCGGTCTTGAATAGTTGTCAGGTCATCAAAATCTAACGAGAAATATAATTAGCATTCAGTCACTATAAACCGTGATTGGTAACCCTCGGTCGGCAGCTTCCATTTCGAGGTTTGAAATAAGAAGCAGTGAATAAATAATTTGGAAACGGGCATTCCAGTGTTGTAAAATTTCCTTCTCACACACATCCACGCATACCCTGAGAGAAACCTCATTGCTCGCCGACTTCTGTGTTCGCCATTATATTATATTTGCATCAAATTGGCGTTCCAACGTGGAACTTGTGTACACCCATAAGCAATTCTGTTTCAAACTCCACGACTATTCCCAAAAAACGGTCGCCATGGCTTTCCCAGTCCAAAATACTTTTTTTTGCTGCTTTTGCAGCATAAACCCCACTTTGCAATCCACCATTTAGTCTGTATTCTTGTTTTGGTCGTGTACTCAAGTTCATTCCATAGTAATTAATCGGTGCCAAAACTCGGATTTATTACGCCTAAACTAAATGTTCATTCCAAAACCTTTCTGGTCTAACGTTAGCAAAAGCGGCACCCACCCGGTGGACAGCTTTCTCTTGTCTAAATGTTGACTCCATGTGTGAAAACACGATCTTTTGACAATTTTATAACCTCTGATATATCTCTCACTTGAATTTGGCGGTTATCTAGTACCATTTGGTGAACTTTGGCGATGTTTTCGTCGGTAGCTGTAGTTTTTAGATGTCTCGGACGTTCATTGTATCCCAAGCTCTTACGGCCAAGTTTAAATTTAGCTGCCAAAAATTCAATGTGGTAAAAGATGGTCCAGAATCACCATACACAGAATCCAATTAATTTTTTATTTACGTAAGCGTATTGCCTTCCAAAAAAGTATTTAATGACAGCTCGATACTTTTTTGTCCATACTCATACAAATATTCCCACCAACTCACTCAAACGACTGTTACATAACTTAGCAACTAATATGACTGAAGCTTTGGTCAGTAACTCTCAACAGATGAGCAAAGAAATTCACTATCTTTTATTTACGATACTGCCATCTTCAACTTGAGGTCGGAAAATTTTCAGA
Source organism: Mantis religiosa (assembly GCA_030765055.1). NCBI lineage: Eukaryota > Metazoa > Arthropoda > Insecta > Mantodea > Mantidae > Mantis > Mantis religiosa. The sequence goes on along the minus strand of CM060953.1, from coordinate 165,922,061 downwards.
CCACCCTCGTATTAAAATCACAAAATAAAACGTTACAAATTCTCGATAAATTGCCAACATATTTATGGATTTCTTTGTAGATATATCAAAGAATTTTCCAATGTAAAGCAATTCAACTGAAAGTTTAGAAAATGAAGATCTTACTCGTAGAAGTGATTAACCATAAATTCTGTCACCAGTCTGTGAAGACAGAATGCTTGATGTAAATAAGGACCTCAAAATACGAAATCTGAAGCCCTTGATTGAGGTTTATGCTTTTAATTAAACAATGTAGTATGAATATCATAAATACTCTGTGTCAAATAGCCCTGTCTATTCGAAATGATACTTTCCCACAAGAACTGAAGGTAGCAAAATATAATTAATATTCAAATAAGGAGATGAGAAAACCACCAATAACTATAGACAAATAACTTTGCTATCAGCGTCTTCTACAATATTAGAAAAAATAATGTATGCCGTTACTCAAATTGAATATAATTCATAATAATCAACATGGATTCCGGAGCGATAAATCTACCAGATCAACAGTAATAAATGTTGTGGAAAGTACCTGTGACATGCTACACTGTAGAGATGTTGGGATGGGACTAGTTTTGGACCTAACCGAAACTTTGTAGGTGGTGGAACAGGATATTTTGCTAAATAAGATTCATAAATATATGTGTTTAAAATTATATGACAACTTGTCAAGTCAATTAAAGTACATAGCCTCTGTAAATGGTCTTAAGGTGAACCTTCACCTACAACAATCAGTGTTCTCAGTGAATATATTTTTAAAATTCAGGTAAAGTATAAATATATCAGTTACGTGCTCTTCACTAAACTAATATATTTATTGTTCTTGTTTCACGTGGTCAAGAATTAAAAATTCATCAATGAAGAGGGATCTCGAAAATTCCTGTAGTGCAATTCTAATGTCAATGTCTGTATAAGTAAGTTGTGATATGTGATTGTACACTTTCTATTAATGCTAAGAAGTATAAACGGTAATTTAAATTCAAAGTTTTGCTGAAAAACGGCTTTGCTTTTTTTTTCATTCTTTTGTGATCGGATATATTTATTTCCTGTGCAATCTCGACATTGACAGAAAGCAACACCTTCTCTAACTGCCATGTATATACGCGGTACAGAAAGTACTATTTTAATGCTAAAATTAAGCCCGCAAGTGGAAACCAGTGTAGCTCAAATATCCTGCATGCAGCTGCGACCACAGCGACACAGTGGAAGTCTCATGCAACGGGAAGTACACGTAGTATGGTACAGATGACGCGCAAGTAGGATTGCTTTGTATACATATATAAGTGTGTCTTATTTAGTGAAACGCTTTGAAAAATTACAAAACCAATGTTTGGTTTGATGGAAAATAAATCGTAAATATGAGGCATAGTAAGCTGGAATCATATTCAATAAAGGTGTGATATAGATGGAGAAGAGCTATTCCGTTTCGGAACGAAAGTATTCAGAAACTTATATGAGTGCAAGAAATTGAACTTCTTTGGTTCATCTATTCCTTCAATATCTATGTTGGCTTGATGCAGGATGTAATTAAGATATTAAGATGGCTAACCTGTGCCTTTTGGACGAAATTTTACAGCTAGAAATAGCAATTTACATTTTAGCTGTATCGAAAAGAAATTCAGAAAGGTAAATTTGTGAAATTCGCAAGATTTGAAAGGCCCGAGGGGGCATATATGCATCAAGACGGAAGGGAATAAATTTTTAGGAAGACCTCGTGTTAAGGAAGAAGTTAGAACGTAGGTACATGCCGAAAATTAACATCATGACATAACCTGCATTGTACGTTCATACATATTCATTTATAATTAAATTATTTAGATCATTAAACCACTGTATAGTGTAGGTGTCAAAGATGTGTTACCTGGAAAAGCATTAGTTTCATTAACCTTGTTACTTAATTATTATTTCAATTACGAGATTTTTGTGCTTATTTTACCGGTCATCATCTCAAACTACTAGATATACGAAGGCAGAAGTCAAAATTGAGAATTAGTGGAAAATGTGTATATTACTGCTTTCGGGATGTGCTGTGATCTCCAGCGGTATTATTGTACTACGAAGAAGGAACCCGAGGGAAATCAAAAAAGAGGAATGCATTAATCAAGTTGCCAAAAGGATTATTAAAGGCCTCTAGTGTACAGTGGATGAGTGGAAGAAGAAAAATGGAACACTTGGTGGCAGGTCGCATGGCAGCCTATTTCCAAATGTAATTGCTCGACTGCAAATATATTACAGAAGAGCAATTACAAAAAAAATTCTGATGTATCTGTAATGAAACAAGCTATTTATGCCACTTTACGTCATAAAGTAAAGAAGAAAACTAATATCTGTGTACCAAAGGTTGGCAGCAAATGAAATCCTAAGGAGATGTACAACGGATAAGACACAAAATGCAAATTAAAGTCTACATAGCATGATATGGCGTAAATGCCGAAAAGAAGTATTTGTGTCAAAGAAGAGACCTCAGATTCCTGTGACATCAGCCATCAGTGAGTTGAATTTTGGTTGTTCCGCTTCATTCAAGCTGGAGTCGGACATAATGGACAGAGTTTACCAGCATCTCTAAAAATTAGCCAATGGAAGGACCAATTACATTTACTTCTTTCAGCAATTTCTGCGAAGGTAACTCCTGAAACAACCAGAAGAAAACTAAAATTGGAGAAAACTGCTGCAGAAGAGTGCAGGAAGAGACAGAAGGGTCCAACATACATATCTAGAGGGTTTCAGTCTGCTTCAATGATTGTAACTGAAAAAGAAAATGATTTGCAATTTAAAATTTGATTTACTGAGTTATAGGTTTTTTAACATTTTTTGTTATTCAAAACCTCTAACAGGATGCAGTTTTGAATCAGTCCCTTTAACATTTTCAACACATGTTCTTAAAAAGCAAACTAAGGTTTGTATCGTATGAATTTCTAATATTCGTAATATTTTTAAAGTTATTGATATATAAAATCAAAGGTTTGATTATTTTCTTGCTTTTTTGTCTGTTCCATACCTCATTTTTTCCCTGGAACTAAATACAGCACAAGAAATTCATATGATAAATCGTTTCTTCATAACCATCTAAATATTTTTTTAATAATAGAAAATTAAAATTTTGAAAACTTTCATCGTGCGGAGTGGTTTGAATTTTGCCCAAAATTAGAATTTCACAAATTAATTACTAAAAAACCATAAGGACACAAAAATGAAGTTTTTAATTATCTGTCCAATATGTACCAGAACTAGATGGTAACAATTTCAGCAAGATTGGTTGAAAATTGTAGGATTTGGGATTTTCAATGCAGCATCCCCTTAAAATTTAAATTGCTATCCATTGCTTTATAATTTAGTTCAAATAGTACAGCTTAGCCAACTTGGTATCTGAATTCAAATAATGTACAAAATTGCTCAATAATATAGTGGAAATATATCCATATACATATAAAAAGATCAAAGTTAGAATTGGAGGAAATGAATTGTAAATTGTAAATTGTCCAATTTCCTGCATTTATATAAGTTGCAGAATACTTTCATTCCGGCGTGCAATAGCTCTTCCCAATTTATATCCAAATTTTTTTAGAATATGGTTCCAGCTTACTTTGGTTCACATTTAGGATATATTTTTCTATTAAAACGCAACTTTTGTTTTAATTTTTAAAGCGTTTTAATAAATAAGACATACTGATATATGTATACAAAGCAATTTTAACTTGCGCGTCATCTGTGGCATACTACGTGTACTTCCCGTTGTATCAGACTTCCGCTTTGTCGCTATGATCGCAGTTACTCACTAAACATGCCGGATATTTGAGCTACACCGATTTAACTATTTTGGGCTAATTTAAGTATTAAAATAGTATTTTCTGTACCACGTGCATACATGGCAGTTAGAGAAGGACTCCTTTATGTAAATGTCGATATTGCACACGACATATTTCCGGATCACAAATGAATAAACAAATTTAAAAAAGCGTTTGCAACAATATTTTAAATTGGAAAGGCGTTTAAATAAAAAGAGACATATATAAGTTCAGTGATTTTAAAGAAGACAGGTGGATATTTTTAAAAAAATATCACAATAACTCACTGCCCCTTATATTTTTCAAAAATTTTGACTTTGTCATTTGTTAAAAGAATAGCCCTAATGATTTAAATAAGTACTATATGTTTAAATATTAATATAACAAGTGAAATGCGTAACTAAATATGCAGAAGGTATCCTCAGCAGATCTTTTGATTCTGAAAGATTTCTGTGTGAGTGGTAAAGCTAAGAGATAGACAAAATCATATTACTCGTATAACCTAGATCTTGTTGCGGCGTAAAAGTTAGGTTTAATACATTTTATTTTTTAGAGTGAATCATTTCAGATTTACGCTTAATTATTTTTGTGAGTTTCCCAATAGTTGTACTTTTCCAACCCGGGTTACTGCGAGCAGAATACAATGTCCTAAGTGCTAGACAACTCACGGTTATCGAGAGGAACTGCAGCAACTGCGTTCAGCAAATATAACTGTTTGGCAACTCTTATTTCAATTCAATTCAGTTTATTAGCCAAAGAAATCCTACAGAACTATCGAATGGTCAAAATATTTGGGAGATTATTACAGAATAACTACAATCTATTCCTTAAACTTCTTTAATATATCAAGATCACCACAAATTACTGTTTATACTTGGTAGCACTAATACATGTGTACAATCACATATCACAACTTATTTATACAGACATTGACATTATTATTTCTATGTCTATGGGTAGAGAAATTATAAGCTGGGGCAAACATATTGATAGGTTAGCAGTGAAGCTGAGCCGAGTTTGTTTTCATCTCTATTAGCTGAGAGCTCGAGTAACATTTAAGGTACTTAGAACATGTTAATTTGCTTATTTTCATTATCTACTGTCGTACACGGTAACACTGCGGGTAAGTGCTATAACAGTAAGATAATATTTAAGTAACAGACGAAGAATTAGTAGGGTCAGACTGAAACATTCAATGCCACAGACGGGATATGAACCAGGGACCTCCCGCTCTCCGTGGGGTTGCTCTAAACAACAGAGCTACTATGACCAACCTGCCGACAATTATACCGGGAAATCAAATGATTTAGTTGAAGAATTTAAAGTCATGTCGGCATTGAATTTTTCAGCCTAGCTCTACTCATTCAAACCTTAGCCTACACACGATGATGATTATTTGTATATAAGGGCGCTCAACTGCATGGTCATCAGCGCCCTTACAAAAACTAATTCATGGCAATAGCCATTTATAAATTACTCAAAATTGAAAGAAAAAACCATCTCAAAACAAAATGACAGTAAAATGAATAAGTCAAAAGCAATAAAAAGCTATAATTACCAATAACATACCAAAAGGCATGAAAGTACTACTTTTAATATCAACTTGCCATGACAAAAGCTACCTGCCCAGTTGTGGTCGAACCAATTTGTTCCTTTTCTTTGGGGCTGGGCTAGAAGTTACAGCGGGTTTTTCCTGCCCTTTCCTCACTGTCGTTTGGGCGGTGATGACAGGATCTACCCGCTCCACAACCACAACGGAGGAGCACGTCTTCCGTTCTGGTAACTTCGAATCCAGTCTCTCGAAACGACTGGAGACTGCGACCGGCGCAGATGAAAGTCGCCGATCGGCGTCCTCTCCAAATGATTCCTCAGATGCTGACGGTGGAGGTGTTCGCCGACTTTTGTGCTGGATAGCTTTCCTTTCACTCGTCTTACTATTTTCGATAAGGAAGTCAGTTCTGTCACATGAGGTCTTAAATTTCCTTGGCGATACATTATATATTACCGGTTCACATGTTCCTGAAGTAGATGCTTTCGGCGGTGACTTGGCTGAATCGTTCTTCTTAGGACTGGACTTGGTCATTGCGCTCACCATTGTTCGTGCTGGTGTTTGTTGCTTTGGCAGCGATCTTGGTGTAATTGATCTTCCGGATATTACTGCCCCGTTTATTTCGCTGGTTAGTGTTGTGACTTGACGTCTAGGTACCGGCTTAGCTGCAACTGCACTATAAGTGGCGGTCGGGACAGAAGACTGACGAATACGCAAGAGTTTCCTGGCTTTCAAAAAGGACACCCTCTCTCTCTCTCTCTCTCTCTCTCTCTCTCTCTCTCTCTCTCTCTCTCTCTCTCTCTCTCTCTCTCTCTCTCTCTGTCTCTCTCTCTCTCTCTCTCTCTCTCTCTCTCTCTCTCTCTCTCTCTCTCTCTCTCTCTTAGTTCTCTTGTATCTCTTAGATCTCATGGATCGCCTTTTCTTCCATAAAACCCTGACATTCTCTAGAGCTGATAAAAACAACATAGAGTAAATGCGAAATGTTTCGCTTTGGTCAGACATAAATTGTATGTTACAACAAAATATACATTATATGTCTAGTAAAATTTTGTCTAGCTCTAACAAATTACCAGCCATACAGAAGTCGTTCATAATGAAAAGTATTTCTGGGGACTCTTCCTGCAAATTTAAGAGACATATTTCATATGTCAAATACATATTTTAAATATATAATACTTTAATAAAGTTATTAAAGCTATTTATAGCGACAGACAAAGGCAAAGATTTTGCGAAAGTTTTCATCTGAGGGGCGATTAATTTAATATATTCTTAAACTTATTTACGTGTTACCCTTGAAGATGCTGAACCTATATACAACTTTGGTATTTAAAGGTTTTCCAGCTTTGAATTTCGGTGAAAAGGTGGTTTTAGATTCAGTTGATCCCAGAATATTTACTTCCTGTGCAATCTTGGCATTGTTAGAATGCAAGTCCTCCTCCACATATAATGTATTTACGCAAAATTCTGCTCGACGAAGAAAACCAGTGCAAACATGTAGTTCAAATGTCACGCGTGTTTACTGAGTGACTGCGAGCAGAGCACCCAGTGATAGTGTCATGTAACACGAAGTACAGGTTTTACACTACAGATGAGGTGCAAGTTGTAATCGTTTTTAGACTTTGTGGGTCACAAGAATTAAAGGTCAAATTGCCGAAATTCAAAATGTTCTCTATTTCTGTAGGAATACACTGCTCAATTGTCACGTGTCAACATTACATCACATATCACAATCTACAGCACCAATGTCAATGACAATAACAAACATTAGCTTTCGTTACAACACTTCACAGCTGACTCTCGTTTTACAACACTCTTGTTACATAACTCAAGTCACTGTTTTACAAAATCTGCTGCTGGCGTGTCCCATTCGCTTACGTATCTCATTCATAATTCGAGAGACTTCTCGAGCAAATAAGAAAAACAACTATAGTCTGTCAATCGAGATATCTTTCGAATTTTGCAAACGTGAAATCCTATCTGTGCCTGCAAGTCCTTTATCTTAGCTATCTTCATTTGCCGGGCCCTTGGTGTACTCTACCCGCGTTATTGTTAACTGCTTATGCAAGCTCGTTAAACATAAAACTAAGACGTTGTAAACTTCTTTAAACTATATGTGTTTGAAATTATATAAAAAATGAAGTACGTTCATTCTCCGAAAGTATCTCTCATAACTTCTCGCATTAGCTGTGATCGTCTAGTGGATAGGACATTGTTTGTGGCCGCAATAAGCTAGGTAAGAAAAGTATAACTTTTGGGAAATTCAGAAATATAACATAGAGTAAATGCGAAACTGTTGGCTCTGATCAGACATAAATTGTATGTCACAACAACATCTACATTATATGTATTATAAAGTTTTGTCTAGCTCTTACAGTTTACCAGTCATACAGAGGTCGTTCATAACGAAAAAGGTTTATGAGGACGTTTCCTGCAAATTTAAGAGAGACATATCGTTTGTCATACACATATTTTAGACATAGAGTACTTTAATTAAAATCATTTGAGCTGTTTATGACAATTGACAAATTCAAAGATTTTGAGAAGGTTTTCATTTGAGGGGCGATTTTTTAAAATATATTCTCAAACTTCTTCACGAGTCACCCTTAAAGATGCTGAACATGTATATAAGTTTGGCATTTAAAGGTTTTGCAGCTTTTAGTTTCGTTGAAAATGTGTTTTTTAGATTCTGGTCATCCCAGAATATTTATTTCCTGAGCAATCTTGACAATGAGAGAATCAAATATTATGCATATACGTGCATAACGCGAAACTTTTGCTCGACGAAGAAAACCAGTACAAACATGTAGTTCAAATGTCCCGCGTGTTTACTGAGTGACTGCGAGCAGAGCACCCAGTGAAAGTGTCATGTAACACGAAGTACAAGTTTTACGCTATAGATGACGCGCAAGTTGTAATTGCTTCGTATATATGAAAATGTCTTAGTTGTTAAACAGGCTATCTACAGCATTACAATGGTAATACTTAGTTTTTGTGCCAAGCATGCTGCAAATGTGATCGATATTAAGATGAAGCTGTATTTTATACAATAATCGATGTAGACTGACAACAATTACTTTGTGTCAGAGAAAAGGTTTGCAAAACATGTATAAGTCTAAAAAATTCATCCTCTGCTCTTCATATTTAGATTCTTATTCCAACTTAGTAGAAACAATGACTAAGAGACGTGTTTAAAACATGGAATATTCTACTAATTAAGAACAGGCTGTGGTGAAATAGATGTCCTCTCTAACAGTTAGTGGAATTTCTGACATTCCTTAACGCAATGTTGCATAAAAGGAGCTTTTCAGCTTCCAGCGCTTCATGCTTTCAGATTAATGATTACCTGAATATCTAGACAACAAAAATAGTATGTTACACCCTTTTTATCAAAAGGAATCTATGTTTAATGTTCGGATTTTTATATGGTATATATATATATTAAAATGTCTACTGTTTGCCTATATTTCTGTAGGTGACTTACATGATTTTGATTTCACTGTTTGATATATGGTACATGTGTTTAGGGATCTTGAAGGCAATAATACTGATTCAACGATTGATGCTTCACATTTGGACAGCGGTAGTTGTAGAAATTGTGAACATTGGGACTACTGTAATTGTAAATGTAATGTAGATTCTTAAGCGACGGCGGTGGTTGCAACAGATAAGAATAAATGTTACTGAAATACCAGGTGCCTCCAGAAAGTAAGTTGTGTTTCAATTTATCTCTGCTGGAGCGCTGCGATCACAGTTCCGCTCATGCGCGGTAGACTCTCTCTATCACGGAGAAGAAACGTACGCTTTGTTGTGCTTGTTTACAATGTCGGTGTTGATCGAAAATCCTGCCGATTGTGAAATCACACCTGTGATTCGTTTTCTGAATGCTAGGAAAGTGAAACCAATTAAAATATATTGACAAATTTGCGATGATTACGGACAAAATACGTTGAGTGATACAATGGTGAGAAAATGGGTCCAACAGTTCAATGAAGGTCGCAGTGAATAGCACGAAGAGGAACGAAGTGGGCATACATCTTAGATTGTTTTTTTTTAATTTACGTCCTCCAACGTTAAGTCATATCGTACGGTGAATGAAATGGGTGAAATGATGCTCAAATGTGTCCATGGTCCATGGAGCTCAGAGCTACCCGACAGTCGTCTGTAAGGATAAGGGAAACAATCGGAAAAAACCTTATCCAGGGAGCGCACCCTGACCGAGATTCGAACTTGGAACCTCTTGAACGTGAGGCGTCCATCTTAGGGTACAGAAGAACTGTTTGACGCGATTGATGAAAAGATCCAGGTAAACCGCAACTTTACAATTAGTGCTCTCGGTATGGAATTTCCCCAAATCTCACGATCACTAGTTCATGGAAATGTTCCCGAGAAACTGAAATTTCGTAAAATTTGCTCACGTCGGATGCCAAATATTCTTACTAAGCATATCAAAACAAAACGGCTGTGTAGTGCACCTCAGTTTTTGATCCGTTATAATGAAGGCGGCGAAGAATTTCTGACACAGATAGTCACAGGAGATGAATCTTGGGTTTGTTACGGCACCCCTGAAAGTAAGTGTCAATCAATGGAATGGAGGCACACCCCATCCCCAGCAAAGGTTAAGCCGAAACAAATCTTGCTCTTCGAAAAATGATGTGCACAGTGATCTGGGACAGGAAAGGCATCTTACTCATTGATTTCTTACCGCGTGGTCAAACAATGAAAGCAGATGTTTATTGTGAGACGCTTAGGAAATTGCGCAGCGCAATACAGAATAAGCGCCGAGGAATGCTGTCAAAAGGTGTTGTTTCTTCACGACAGCGGACGACCACACAGTGCAAATGCGATGATAAACATCCTATAGGGATTTGGCTGGGGCGTGATTGACCACCCGCAGTACAGCCCTTACCTCGCTCGTAGCGACATCATCTGCTTTTGCATCTCAAATCCTTCCTTGGTGGTCAACACTTCAACAGAGACGAAGAGCTGAAAGAAAATGTTTCCAACTGGTTGAAGACACAGGCGGCAAACTTCTATAAAGAAGGTATACAAAAATAATTTTCTCGGTATGCCAAATGCCTGCGACATTTCGGCAGTTATGTGGAAAAGTAGTTTGAGTTGTCGAATGTTGTGCATTAGATAATTTTTCTGTATAATTTTACTTTTAATAAATAATTTATTAATATAATATAATAATTAATATAATAATTATTTTAATAAATATTTTTTCTTTTTATATATAAGTCATTCAGGATGTAATGGGCTTCTGAGAGCATTCCCTGCAAGTTTAACACAGACATTTCTCTTGACATACACATGTTTTAAACATATATTACTTTAATTAAGTTATTATGGTTATTTATAACAAAATACAAAGTCAAACATTTAGGAATAATTTTAATTTTAGGGCCAGTGTTTTATTATAATATTTGCTTGAAAAGCCTCACAGGTCGCTCCTTAAGTCACAGAAACTATATAAAAATTTGGGGTTTAAATGGCTTTCCAGTTTTGAGTTTAGATGTTAAAGCACTTTTCTTTTCTAGAAACGTGTGTACTCCCAGAATATTTATTTCATGTGTTATCTCAACACTGATAGAGTGCAACGCCTTGTCTATCTACATGTATGTACATGATACAGAGATGAACAAGCCGGTGCAATTCAAATGTCCCACGTGTTTAATGAGTGGTTACGACCACAGCGACAGAGTGGAAGTCTCAGGCAACACGAAGTACACATTTTGTGCCGCAGATGACGCGTAAGACGTAATTGCTGTGCACGAATCAATATGTCGTACTTATTATAATTGCTTCTCAAACATGGCAAAGATGAAATACTGCCTAGATGGAAAATAAATCCTGAATGTTAACCATTGTAAGCTGGCGCCATATTCTTTAAAAAGTGTATATTTAAGGAGAAAATATATTGTCTTTCAGAGCGGAAGTATTCAAAAGCGACTCATAAGTGACTCAAGTACAGAGCAAAATCGTGTCTCCCTAAACGATCAGGTGCAGCTGCCTATGAGAAGTAAACAAGGGCAACCCTTTCCAAATTACCCAAAAAATTCAAAAACCCCAGCAGAACATGAAACAAATTTGCTCATTTTGCAGATTAAGCCTCAAAGCGGCTTGGTACTGCGGCATAAGACACCCGGACGGGGAAAAAGAAAAACAGCCCCGCCCGACTAGGAAAACCTCTGAACCTCTTATTTTGTTTATATATTCCCATCCATTACCCTGCTTCTTAACTTTATTGAAGACGTTGATTCAAGAAATGATTTGCACAAATGTCCCAATGGAATATGTTGCAAACGTAAGAACTCGTTTGAAACATCATAGAGGCCCTTCCAGATGGACTGTTGTCAAGCAGATATTCTCTCCAACAATGAGTTGTCATTGGTGTCTAAGGTTGTGCTTTTTCACATTAGATTATTCAAATACCGTTTTAACTTAATACCAGAAGACAAAAATAGGACATATTACTTTTTTATCAGAAGGACCTGTAAGGGTTTCTCAGACTGTATGGTTACTCTTCAAATCATTGTATGGTATCTATTTTTCACTAATCTTGGCCGGTAAACATCCTCATCTGCTTCTCTAAGTGACTTGCATTATTTTAACTTCACTTTTTATATACAGCACAGCAGTGCGACGAAGAATGTTAAAAGAAATGATACTGATTCTATGACTGCTCCTTTCACCTTTAGCAAATGTAGAATTTCTGAACGTGCACAAAAATGTATTGTGCTCACATTGGAGCTACTGTAATGGAAAAGTAATGTAGGATCCGATAAATGACATTAATAGTTGAAAGCAATAACATCAGATGCCACTCAATTACAATTTAATTACAATGCAGAACTTTGAGACAATTATTTGTTCTTATTGCTTTTGTGTCATGTTCAATGTTGGTGCGAATAGCAGAGAGAAGAAAAACATTAAGCGGAGTCGAATTGTTGTAATTTTGCGTGGATTTTAGTGTATGGTGTAGTGTAGTGAAACATCGGTGTAATATTTACAGCAGAACATTCTTCTCTTGCTGAAAGGATGTAAATTGTTTACTTGAGTACATGCTTATGAATGATAAATATTTTACCATTGTGTTCTAAAATTTAAAAAAAAAAAAAAAAAAAAAAAAAAAAACAGGTCTTAGTTTTTGAACATGGGTGTTAGATTTATGCAGCTAGTAGTGAACTATATGGCATGCTGATTAGCACTAGGCTTTTGATTTACTAATTTTGGCAGTTATTGAAAAAATATTGATCATTTATTTTAAGAACGGTGTATATATACCAATGAACGCCATCGTATAGCACGGCTGTACTTTGTGAATGTACTGGCAAGAAGAGCCCCCGAAGTGCGAAATGCTTCACCACTAATGTGCTTGTATCTGCCAGGTAAACAGACAAGAGACGTGTGCCGCAGTGGCGTCAATCGGGTTCTTTTGCAACGCAGTCAGATGTAGAATTTTGGCATACAAGAGTTGCCTAGGAAAGCAGGAACAAAGTTAATGACACTACAGAGTACGAGTGAAGGACATATCAACAATGCTAAACGACTTATATAGGCATTGTGTGAGAAATCGCTCTCTCATCACATAATCTTGAGCTGACAAAAAGCAGTTCTACAGAATAAACATGTTTATGAGCTTGGTTTTGTTATATAATAATTCTTAGGCCAGGATAAATATTTACTTTATCCTAAAGACATTTAAATAAATCCTATGCAGTATTCAAAAGTAAATACCACAATCTATAAAAGTTACATTAAAAATTATTTAAATTTTACTTTGTTAAATAGTGGCGTAGTCATAATTACTTTACACGATAGGTATCCTTGCTGGTTTATTTATCAATATTAGTATTTCAATACTCGGCTGCGAACTACATTTAACTTAAATGTAGAACACACTGAAAATAAACTGTTCAGATATTTGTAAATTCTTACATTAAACATTAAGGATTGAAATACTTTGTGTATACGAGTGATGTGACCAAAAAGAGTTGAACTTGTTGCTTTTGTGCATCTTCGATTTCTTTATTTGCTTTTTCCCATCATTCTCTCCATCATCATCATCTGTTTCAGATGCGACGGTGTACTGCATATTTTAGCTGGACGATGCAGCTATACTCAAGTGCAAGACATTTCTTTCGTGCGTCTATCTGCCTGTCTGTCCTTCCAACTGAGCGACTCTCCATTTGGAACAATTACCCATCGGCAATGTGGTATATTAATTTACTGTTGTGTATAGACGTTTACTTAGGTTTGTCTTTAAGTTCACACACACGACATGTTAATGCTCTCTTTCATATTTCATACTTTTTAACATCTATTAATATTGCTGCTATATAGCATTTTCCCTCCAGACGGAAATTGAACCATTTGTTTGGATATGAATGCCACCATGTTAATCATTATGCATGTTGATGGATATATTCCACGTTTATCCAGTTATGTATACCTAGTTATTGAACGTAGTAAGCCTCATTGCTGCTGTCTTTAATTGTAATATTAAAATAGGAACTTGAAATCAATCCTAACCTTTAACACGTTTATGTTTGGCGTGACGGAAATGTGTCCTTGTTCTTGAGAGACCTGTAAGGCGCAGCTACCTTAGTCTTGTGTAGTTCGGTAGAAGGTAAATGATTGTGACGTAAACGACACAACCGAGTAGCAAACCCCGAGCTAAGAACCAAGGGGCTTAGCCGGCGTTTCATTTTACGGTGTAGTTATTTGCAGCCTTGATGTTGTTGCAAAGAGTAATAATGTGAGTTTCGAACGTGATTACCATGCTTCACTATTATCTTTTAAAACCAATCCGTAATTTATCTTAGTTTGTAAACATACGCTTTAGATTTGTAGCAACTAACGGAAAATAGCAAATCACATGTTACTCAGCAGAATATACTGCGCTTAGTTAATATTTTTATAGATAGTATAAAACCAAATATTAAATAATCGCGGAATTTAACGGTTAAGTATGAAACATTCCTTGACAGATCGCATATATGACGTTAAAAAAGTGCTCTATTGGTAAGCTTCTTTCATTATTACAAACCTTTTCAATAACATTATAATAAGCAGATTTCCTAGTTTTGGAGCTTAGCGTGCTAACTCTATAGCTCCTTATATTTAATGGACTTCTGACTTTATTCAGTTATGTATACCCGGATATTGTACTTAATAAGTTTCATGTTTGCTATCTGTGGCTAATATGTCTCCATTCAATCCCATCCTTCAACACATTCCAGGTTAACGTGACGGTATTAATACCACTTCTTAAGGTGGGACAATGTCATGAATCAGCTACTGTAGTTCCGGGTAATAAAGGCTTTAAATTATGAATTATAGCCTAAATAACTAATGCGGGGATATGTCGGAAAACCGACAGCTGAAAGCGTTGAACTTGTTTGTATATCTATTGATAACTCTGGTACACAAGTTTCTGTTACAAAGAAACGCTACTCTCGAAGACCTCCAGGTATGCTGAAAGCATCTCCCACAGCTTCTCTCAGTAGCCGTGATCGTCTAGCCGTAAGGGCTTTGCATTGTGGCTGCAATAACCCATGTTCGATAACTATAACCGTTGGGGAGTTCAGAAAGGTAACAAAGCGTAAGAATAAAATGTTTATTTTAAAACTCATCAAACATAAGTTGTATGCTACAACAAGACCTACATTATATGAGTTGTAAGATTTTGTCTATTTCTTACAGTTTACCAGTTATACAAAGGCCATTCAGAATGACAAGGACTTTTGAGGATATTGCCTGTAGATTTAACACATGCATTTCATTTGTCATACGCATACTCTAATCATATATTTCAATCATTTAAATCATTAGAGATATATATAATAAATGGCGAGATGAAGGACTTTACATTCTTTTAATTAAGGGGCATTGTTTAATTGTGATATTTACTTGAATATATCTGCAAGTCGCTCTCGAAGTTAGCGACATTTACCGGCTTTTCAGATTTGAGTTTTGCTGAAAATTTTTATTTTTGGTTCCCTGAACCTTTATTTCCTGTGCAATCTCTACATTGATAGAATACAATCGATAGAAAGCACAGAGCTGCCTACACTACCGACTATGTATGTAAGGGGTACATAAAGTATTATTTTAATATTAAAATAAGACCTAAGCGGAAAACCGGTTCTGTCCAAATATCCCGCTGCGATCACATTGACTCAGTGGAAGCCATATGCAACGGGAAGTACACGTAGTACGGTACAGGTGTCGCGCAAGTTGGAATTGCTTTGTATACATATATCAGTATGTGTCATTAATTAAAACGCTTTAAGGAATTACAAAACTGATGCTTTATTTTGATGGGAAATATATACCAAATGCGAATTATAGTAAGCGGGAACAATGTTCTATAAAATGTTTGATATAGATGGGGAGGAGCAATTGTATTTCGGAGCGAAAGAATTCAGAAACTTATATAACTACAAAAATTGAACTCCTGTCATCCATATATTCCTTCCAATATCTTTTCAACACATTGTCCGATGTCATTAAGATACCAGGTTGGCTAACCTGTAACATTTGAATGAAACTTTAAAGCTAGAAGTAGCAATTTAAGTTTTTACAGTATCGAAACAAAATTAGGCATGAATAAAAGGTTCATTAATTTGTAAAATTCAGAAGAATTGAAAGTCCTGCGAGGCATATCATGACAAACTGAATTGCACCTTCATACATATTCATTTATAATTAAATTATTTAGACCAATATAGTACTTTGTAACGTAGGTATCAAAGATATTTTATATGGAAGAGCACTAGCTTCATTAAGCTTGTTATTTTTTTTCAATAACGAGCTTTATTTTGCTTGGTTTTAACTGTCATCATCTAGAGCTACCAGAAATAGGAAGGAAGAAATCTAAAGTGCAGAATTAGTGGAAATCGTGTATTTTTCTTGTTTTGGGATGCGCTGTAATCTCTAAGAATGTTATTAATGTAGAAAGAAGTTTTCTTTCTCACCTATACAGCACTTTATAGCATATCATCGAATATTTCTTAAAATTTGAGTTTCATTTCAACATCACTGGAAAATTAACAACAAACTTGAGGACTAGCATGACTAAAATGTTCTAAATTTTCAGTAAGTGAAGATATTTTAGGCAGTTGATTCACTGTATTAGTTGGTTTTATGTTAATAGTGTTAAATTTAAAATATTTGAGTCTTATATAACAGTCCATGTAAGGCAAGCAGTTTCCAGTGCGTATTACTTTAAAACAGCTTTCCTAAATTACAGCAATTTTAATTGTCATTTGATTTCATCGTGTTTATATAAAACAACATTAAGCCAAAATTAAACACTATTAATTTCATTGTGTGTATTATTCAGTTTAGTCTTTGTACATTGTATTTATTCTTCCGGGAAAGGGATTTAAAGATTGTAATTATTTTGTTTTGGGTGTGGGGTTATTTAGTGGATATAATTAGCTGTAATTAAACACAGAAATTCTTAATTGCTTATTAGCTTCATAGACCTATCTGTTTACATGTTTTCACAAATTTGCAGTTCTTATGCTTTTTTGGTTTAACGTGTGTACAAAAACTTTATACAAGTGTGCAGTAAATACACAGCACTTTTCCTGAATTAAGTAATCTAAAATGCATGAACTTTTTATAAGGATATATTTGCAATGTTGCATGGCAGCACCTGTTTTTGAAAGTAAGATACACTGTGTCTGTCTTGTGTATTACTTCCCTTGCTGTGTCAATCCCAAGTATGTGAACTTTCAGGAATACCAGAAAGTGGCTGGGTTTTGTACAGAATTCAATTTCCTTTGATTTGTGTAGAACTTCTTTTCTTATAATTGGCAATATCTCTGTTTACACATGATCTGGATGGCTTAAATTGAAGTATTCGAGTGAGAGGCTTGGATGTGAACCTTTATATAATTTTTCTTTAAGTTGCTATGATATTTGGAGGAGTTAGGTTATTTTAAGATTAATCACCAATATATAATTATATCAGTGATAAAGAATCTCATAACAGCCTTCAAGTATATGATCTGAGATTCTATAAAATCAATTTTATCTATTTTGTTTAATGCAGTAATCATTATGTAATATTATTGTATACACTACACCAATTGATGTACCTGCATGAGCATCTTAGAAGAGATATGGTGGGATTAGAATTGATCTTGTAGAAGCTTTACCAAGATTCAAGTGCATTCCCGTGCAATGAAAGAAATTAAGATGTAATTGTGTCATCATTATTGTATGCCAGTGTTACTTTCCTTTCTAGTATTTCTCTTATTCTTAAAACATGTACAATATCAGCTGCGGCTTGGTCGAAAGACAGTGTGGCATAATCTCAAATTAGTAAAACACATAATAAATAACAGGTTATTAGTCATTATTCTGGTTAGCATACATGGTGAGTAACATGCCCCTATTTATCTTTAAATTTATGCAACGTGCTAAGCGACATCTGTGAATCATGTCTTTATTGAGTGTCGTCTAATGTATGATTTGCAAAACAGCTTATAGAGGACGGGTGGACAACTCAGTGCATAAGTGCTATATGGGACAGAATAAAATCACTATAAATGTCAATTCCAAACCATTTACCAGATAGAGAGAGCTGCGTAATACGAACTGGAAAAAATAAAATCAATTTTCAAGAAAGGAGGTGAGAAAAACCATAATATTTATAGACCAATAGGTTTGCTTTCAGCTTTTCGTAAGAAATAAGAAAAAAGTTTACAAGAGGCTTATGGCATTCCTTTACAAATTTAATGAGTTTAATAATATTCAACATGGATTCCGAAGAAGGAAATCTACCAGTTCGGCAGCAAGAGATTTTGTTAGAAATACTTATGACATGCTGGACCAAAGAGAATTTGGGATGGGGCTTTCTGCACCTAACCAAAACTTTTGACACGGTGAATCATGATATTTTGCTAAATAAGCCGCATATATATGAATGGTGTTAAGGGGTGTATTTCAATTGGTTTAGGGCACAACTGGATAAGAGAGAACAGGTAATTAGATCGATTATTCTTGAAAAAGGGAACAAAGAAATCAAAAAGTAGCTATCAGAAAAAGTACCTGTCATATCAGGGGCCCCACAAGGATCTACTCTACGTCCGCTGCTGTTTTTACCATTGCAATGGGATTCGATCGCAAAAAACGAGATGATTGAAGCTGCTGATTATTTTCTCACCTTTGGTGACGTTGTAGTTGAAATCTTGTAGATGCCTCAGAGCTCTGGAGCAATGAGCCTTTCGTCTGTTCGCAGTCTCGTAGTAAAGGTATCTGATACTGGAATTGTTGGAAAATAAATAGCAATTCTTCTCTTTTATATATTGCTGTATTTTTCCAAAAAACAATTAGTAAATACTGCTACAATTATAAATAACTTAGAAGCTGTCCTTCCACAAACAATTGTTATTACATTTTGTTGCATAATTCTGTCGCATGCAGATGTATTCACAACTACACATTTTTCTTGACGATCGCAGAATGTCACAAAAACACGTCTTACTATCAAGACCGTCGTTTGCAAAGTTACGCCAAGCTCTCTGATTATTCTAGGTTCTCTGCACACGATGTTTCTAGAACAACTAAATTACGTCTCTTTTATTGGTCAACGTCACCACATTACGTAATTTCTTTATTGTAATTCCCAATAACAACAATATTATGTAACGTTTAACTTGCGTCGTACTATTCCGTGGCCTACAAAACTTCACATTTCCTATTTTATACAAATAACTTTTTCCAGAACAATTCAAAATTAATTCTTAACCGTCACAAAATGATCTGCTGATGTAGGTAAATTGTAGGTGAGAAAGAAAACTTCTTTCTACATTATTAAAGTTCCTAGAGATCACTGCAGATCCAAAAACCAGAAATATACACAATTTCCACTAATTCTACACTTTCGATTTCTGCCTTCACATTCCTGGTAGTTTGAGACGATGACCGCTAAAAGCAATCACAAAAGCATTGTTATTCACATAATAATTAAGTAAAAAGGTTCATAAAACTAATGCTTTTACATATAAATCATGTTTAGTACTGTTGCCTACGCATTGTTGAGACGAGGCCGCACGAGGAACGAGTTCAAAAAGACGGGCAGAGCACTGTGGAGATAATAGCTCGCCGAAACGGTGTGGGGAAGGAGATGGATTTCTGGAGAGTTCGTCTATCTTCTAGCGCCGTCTTGATTGTTTGAGAACATACCGGATAGTGAGTGAGCTGTATATTAAGAAGCCGCAGCTCGTCAAGTGGACAGTCGGTAATTGAACGCATGTGCCTGAACAGTTGTGAAAGTGATCTCTTTTTTGGTCGACAACCTTGCAAGTTGTATGTGTATATGACGTAATTCTGCTTCTGTAAAGGTTGACAAGGTGTGTTTCTACGGCAATAAACAGCAATTTTTATATTTGTAACCTGGACTTTTAATTATATATTCATCGAAAGAACTTAATTATAAATGAATATGTACGAAACTGCAATTCAATTTATGTTATGCAATTAATTTTTGTCATTTACCTAGATGCTAACTCTTCTTTAGCAAAAGGTCCTACTGAAAAGTAGGCCGTAGCAGGCTTTTCAAAACATTAAATTTTACAAATTTATGAAAACTACAATCATGCTTCCAACTTAGTATTTTAATCTCATCATACAATGAGCTCTAATAAGGTACAATATTATCACAATGGGTCAATGTTATTATGGAATCGCTTCATAAACAAATATCGTAGGTATAACAAGAGGATGTCAAGGAATATATACACCAAAGAAGTACAATTCCTTGCAGGTATATAAGTTTCTATGTTCTTTCGCTCCGAAGTACAATAGCTCTTCCCCATTTATATCTAATTTTTATTAGAATATGGTTCCAGCTTATATGGTTCACATTTGAAATATATTTCCCATCAAAGCAAAACATCAGTTTAGTAATTTTTAAAGCGATTTAATAAATAAGACATACTGATATATGTTTATAAAACATTTCTATTTGCGCGACATCTGTACCTTCCTACCTGTACTTCCCGCTGCCTGAAACTTCCACTGTGTCGCTGTGATCGCCGCTACTCAATAAACATGCTGGATACTTGAGCTACACCGGTATTCTTCTTCGGGTTTAATTTTAGTGTTAATAGTACTTTCTGTACCGCGTACACACATGACAGGTAGAGAAAGAGTTGCTTTTACTCAATGTCGAGATTGCACAGGAAATAAATATTTCCTGATCACAAATGAATAAACAATTTCAAGAAAGCGTTTTCTACAAACCTTTTAAGTTGCAAAGACGTTTAAATAACAAACTTATATATAGGTTCAGGGTCTTTAAAGACGACAGGTGAAGATTTTCGAGAATATATAGCAATAACATACTGCCCTTTAAAATTGTTAAAAATGTTACTTCCTTATTTGTTAAAGGAATACACCTAATGATTTAAATTAGTACTATTTGTTTAAATTATAAGTATAACAAATGAAATGCATAACCTAAATTTGCAGCGGATGTCCTCAGAAGATCTTTTCATTCCTAAAGACTTCTGTATAAGTGGTAAAGCTAAGAGATAGACAAAATCTTATTACTCGTATAACGAATACCTTGTTGCAGTATAACTGGTATAATACACCTTATTTTTTAGAGTGAAACATTTCAGATTTCCACTTCATTATATTTGTGAATTTCCCAATAGTTATACTTTTCCAATCTCGCATACTGCGGCCAGAACACAATGTCCTAAGTGTTACACGATCCACGGCTATCAAGAGGAACTGCGGCAACAGCTTTCAGCAAATATAACTATTTGGGAACACTTATTTTAATTTAATTCAGTTAATTAGCCAAAGTATTCTT
The DNA here is from genome assembly GCA_030765055.1 of Mantis religiosa. Taxonomy (NCBI): domain Eukaryota; kingdom Metazoa; phylum Arthropoda; class Insecta; order Mantodea; family Mantidae; genus Mantis; species Mantis religiosa. The sequence continues at coordinate 165,900,865 of CM060953.1, read as the reverse complement.
ACAGAACTATAGAATCGTCAAAATATTTTGGAGATTATTACACAATATTTACAATCTATTACTTAAAATTGTTTACTGTATGAAGATTACCATAAACTTTTACAAATTACATTTTATACTTGGTAGCACTAATACAATGGGTAGAATCACATTTCACAACTTATTTATACAGAAACTGACATTATTATTGCAATGTTTATGAGTAGAAAAATATAAGATGGGACAAATATATTAATAGCTTAGCAGTGAAGCTGAGCCCAGTTTGTTTACTTCTCTATCAGCTGAGAGCTCGAGTAACATTTAATTGCTCAGAACATTCTAATTTACTTATTTTTATTATATACTTTCATACACTGAAACACTGTGGGGAAGTGTTGTAACAATAAGATCATATTTAATCAACAAAAGGGACTAAGTATTATGTGTTATATTCCAAAATCAGAAGGCTGCAGAAATCACTTCAGGAATTTCAATTTTTTGATCCCACCAAGTTTATATATGAAACAATAATTATTAACTCATATGAGGGCTAAAGGCACACATTATGACAGAAATTCTGAAACACACAATCATAGGACGCGTAATAGACATAAATATCACACATTTATTCATTAAACTAAGCTATTTTAAACTTTTTTAAAGTATATGTGTTTAAAATTATATAAAAATTGAAGTTCATTCATTCACGGAGAGCATCTCTCATAACATCTTTCATTAGCTCTGATCATCTAGTAGATAGGATATTGTTTGTGGTCGCAATAATCCAGGTTAGAAAAGCATAACTATGGGGAAATTCAGAAAAATAACATAGAGTAAATGCGAAATGTTTCACTCTGAGCAGACATAAATTGTACATCTACATATACGTGTAAAGTTTTGTCGATTTCTTAAAGTTTACCAGTCATACAGATGTCGTTCATAACGAAAAGAATTTCTGAGGACGTTTCCTGCAAATTTAAGAGACACATTTCATTTGTCATCCACATATTTAAGATATATTGTACTTTAAATAAAATTTATAGAGTTGTTTATGACAATTGACAAAGGCAAAGATTTTGAGAAGATATTCATTTGTGGGGTGATATATTTAACTATATTCTTAAAATTCTTCACTTATCAGCCCTGAAGATGCTGAACCAGTATACAAATTTGGCATTTAAATGTTTACCATCTTTAAGTTTCGCTGAAAATGTTGTTTTTAAATTCAGGTGATCTCAGAATATTTATGTCCTATGCAATCTTGTCATTGATAGAATGCAAATCCTCTTCCACATATTACGATGTACGTGGTACAGAAAGTATTATTTTAACACTAAACTTTTGCTTTACGAAGAAAACCAGTACAAACATTTAGTTCAAATGTCCCGCGTGTTTACTGAGTGATTGCGAGCAGAGCACACAGTGGAATGTGATGTAACAGGAAGTACACGTTTCAGGCTAAAAATGACGCACAAGCTGTAATAGCTTTGTATATATCAATATGTCTTAGTTATTAAACATACTATGTACAGCATTAAAATGGTAATATTCAGTTTGTATGCCAAGTATGTTGTAAATGTGATCAGTAGTAAGTTGGACCAGTAGTTTATAGAATATTCGATGTGGACTGACAATAATTACTGTGTGCCAGAGAAAAGGTTTACAAAAAGTAGTATAAGTCTAAAATATTCAACTCTTTTCTTCGTAGTTTGATTTTTGTTTTAAAATGTTGGAATCAGTGGCTAAGAGCCGTGTTTAGTACATGGAATAGTCTACTAATTAAGAACAGATTGTTGTGAAATAAATGTTGTCTCTAACAAATAGAATTGGAATTGCTGAGTTGCCTTAAGGCAATTATACAAAAGAAGGGTTTTGTCAGCGTCCAGCACCTCAAGCTTTCAAATTATATATAACTGAATATCTAGAAAAGAAAAAAAGTAAATGCTACACCCTTTTTATTAAAAAGAATCTATGATTACTGTTCAGATCTTCAGATGGTATTCATTTTTTAAAATTGCTACTGTTCGCCTATACTTCGGTAGGTGACCTACATGATTCTAACTTCACTGTTTGATTTAAGGTTCATGTGTGGCGAGGGATCTTGAAGGCAATAATGCTGATTCAACGATTGTAGCTTTCCCTTTTAGAGAGCAGTAATTGTAGAAACTGTAAACATGGAGGAAAATTATTGTGTTCACACTGGGTCTACTGTAATTGTAAATGTGATATAGAATTCGAAAACGACGCCAATGGTTGGAACAAATAACGTTAAATATTACTAAAATATAATTAAAGCGGCGAACTAAACTTACGAGACAATTATACGTTCATATTGATCTTGTGCGATCTACATCCGCAATTTATCTTCGTATAATTACGATAGGGGAATGAATAAAAGTGAATTATAAAATTTTAGTAGTCGATGCCATCATATTTCAACCAGACAATTAACGACTATTAGGAAGAAGTTAATAATGTGCTAATAGAAAATGTGTCAATACCTTTTCAGTTATTTGTAAATACTTTTATTAATCAACAGGGAGTGAAATGCAAGGCAGAACCCAAGCGACGTAGGTCTTCGTTAAAGTGCGTGATCTGTATATGGATGCCATGGCTTCTATTCCTGGGAGCCACGAGAGGTTTAGCGCTACGCGGGTAGTTTTGACTGACCTCGGATGCGTGCGAACTGAAAACGTCGGAGACCGGGTCTTCGCTTGCATTTGTTGTTATGGGGATCCGATCGCCCTATCAGCCCCTCTCCTACATCCTTCCGATCACGTTAGCACCATAATTTAAAAATAACCTACTCCATTGTGCGTGCTATCTCTTACCTTACTTTATACATCCTATATTGGTATACCAAGATGGCTGAGCTGTCGAACACTTAATAATTTGGAGCCCTACTGGAGGACAGTTTATCCGACAGTCTATTGTTACTCTTTTAACTTGGTTTAACATTTAAAGTTATAACTAGACCCGAACAAAATGCAGTTGGAGGCGTGGCTTACCAGCTCTAGCTTTCCCACTCTAAGGCCATTTCAGGCTGCTTCTGCTCCATCACTCAGGCTGCAATGTTCATCTGTTTCACTCGCTTTCGCATTCATTGTTACATACACTCTTTGCATTTTCTACCGAATCACTGCTTAGCTTCTCAGAATTTAAATAAATTATGATTATACCTATTTGTTGATCGATTTGTGAGGTCATGCCCGAGATTTCTATTTTCTGTTATCTTTGAGAATCAAAACAGCGTGTGTGGGGTTTGCGCTCTATCGTATGGAGGAAGTAAGAGGATGGGACTCACGTCATGCCTGGGTGGAGAGAAGGGGAGATTACTCTCCTTGAGCATGCGCACAACGACTGCATTTTGTTTGCGGTCTACCCGCATATTGGTGGCTTGCTCCGTTGGAACAATTGGTGATCAACAACGAAGCTTACTCGTTTACTTTTGTGTGTAGGGTTCTACTTTGGTTTGACTTTCTATTCACAGAATCACGCTATATATAATGGCAGCTACCACGTCCTCTCATACTGCTAAGTAATTGCTGGGAGTTTCAGAAGTTGGGACACATTTAAGATGCAGGATCTTTTACAGGTGGAGAAGATAAAGCCAAGACATAAACTGCTGTAAGAATCGAACCCCATATAAACAACTAGCCGCGCCCTCCCTATTTCTAGATCCATTTATGCTTGCAACTTTCTTACTTTTTGTTACAGAACATCGCTATTTTCCAAAGCTTGCAAAAGTCCACAATTCCACAGTTCACCGCTTTAACAGTGATCGTTTACTGATGAGAGCAGTGATTATAACCCAGATTCAAATCCTGGTCAGCCTAATCCCAACTCTTCAAATGTTGTGTATATTTAAATGTTACGTGAAATTACTACAAATTAAATAAAGAAGTTTGAATAGGTTCAAAATAAATATACGACGTGTTTCATTGTTTTTATACGAAGTACATAAATTCGACACATATATGCGTATTATTGCTCCCAAATATCCACAGAGGACTGGTTTAAGCAGTAAAACATACATATCATGGGGTACAAGGTGTAAACTTAAATTACTCCACCATTTTTTCTAGTAGAATGTGTCCTAGATTAACAAAATATATTAACCTTTTCCCTCTGAGGGAAGCGTTTTCTGAGTAGCTCGGCGGTGTAACCAGATTATCAGTTTTGGAGTCGCTGTGTATCTCTGTCGGCGTGCTACCTGAAAACTGTGAAATTATGACTCCTTCGCTTCATCCGTTCTTCCTGGGTGTGGTAAAAGCAAAGGATCTCTGTTCAGTTTAAGTTGTGTTCCCTGATTAAGGCTTCGATATTTGTATTGCATGTTAAAGTTAAGAACGAAAGATTTCTAAGACAGACTCGATGTAAGTGGGACGCTAACTTTATCAGCAGTATCTATTGAAACACACGACGGAAATGTTCAGAAATTATTCTGTCATTCGAGGTCCTGAGGTGGAGTCCTATGGACCTCGAATTCTGATGTTGTATTTTTGATGATGTTACATCGATTTATTTAACACAATTTACATTTCGTTGCGTTTGCTTCCTATCTGGTATATCCTTTATATGATATATGCAACTACCTCATAGCTCGTTGGTGTACTGAAATGTGGGAAAAATGTCGCGGATATTTGCTCAAAGTAGAGTGCATTATTATTACTGCTGTTGTCATCGTTATCATCATTATTATTATTACTCTTACTCTTACTATTGTTATAGTTTTATTGTTATTATTATTATTTTATTATTTACTTATTTATTTTCATTTTTTACCTTATCCAGGCAGCTCACCCTGACCGAGATTCGATTTCGGGATCTTTTGAACGGAAGGCACACAAACTACCGTCTACATGTAAGAGTTTCTCAGACTGTATGATTAAACTTTAAAGCTTTGGATGGTGTTAATTTTTCACTACTCTGCCGGAAAATATCCTCATCTGCTTCTCTGAGTGACTTACATTATTTTAAACTCAGTTCTTTATATATAGTTCATCAGTGCGACTAAGAATCTTAGAAGCAACAATACTGATTCTACGACTGCCACTTTCACATTCACTAAATGTAGAATTTCTGAACGTGCACAAAAATGTATTGTGCTCACATTGGAGCTACTGTAATGGAAAAGTCATGTAGGATCCGAATAAGAGAGCAGCAGCATGCAGAACTTTGAGACAATTATTTGTTCTTATTGCGTCTATCTGTCAGGTAAACAGACAAGTGACGTGTGCTACAGTGACGTCATTCGGGTTCTTTTGCAAGGCAATCAAATATTGATTTTTGGAATTCTGTAGTTGCCTAGGAAAGCACGAACAAAGTTAATGATACTACAGAATACGAGTGAAGGCCATATCAACAATGCTAAACGTCTTATATAAGCATTGTGTGAGAAATCGCTCTCTCATCACATAATCTTGTGCTGACAGAAGCAGTTCTAAAGAATAAACGTGTTTATGAGCTTTGTTTTGTTTTGTTATACAATAAATGTTAGGCAATGATAAATAGTTACTTTATGCTAAAGACATTTAAATAAATCCTATGCAGTATTCAAAAGAAATCTTACAATCTATAAACAATTACATTGAAAAATCATTTAAATTTTACTTTGTTAAATAGTGAGGAAGTCATATTTATTTTACACGACTGGTATCCTTGCTGGTTTATTTATAAATATTAGTATGTCAATACTCGGCTGCAAACTACATTAACTTAAATGTGGTAAAAACTGAAAATGATCTGTGCAGATATTTCGAAATTCTTATATTAATCATTTAGGATTGAAATACTTTGTGTATACGAGAGATGTGACCAAAAAGTGTTGAAGTCGTTGCTTTTCTACCACATCTTCGATTTCTTTATTTGCTTGTTCCTATCATTCTCTTCATCATCATCTGTTTCAGAGTTGAAGGATCAGACGACGGTGTACTGCATTCGGCTGGACGATGCAGCTATACTCAAGTGCAACACATTTCTTTCGTGTGTCTATCTGCCTGTTTGTCCTTCCAACTGAGCGACTCTCCATTTGGAACAATTACCCATCGTCAATGTGGTATACAATTTACTGTTGTGTATAGACGTTTACTTTGGTTTGTCGATAAGTTTACACACACGCCATGTTAATGCTCTCTTTCATACTTCATGCTTTAGGTACATCTATCAATATTGCTGCTATATAGCATTTTCCCTCCAGATATGAACTAAAACATTTGTTTGGATTTGAATGTCACCATGTTAATCATTATAACTCCTTATTGTTGATAGACATATTCCATGTTTATCTTGTTAGGTATATCTAGATATTGAACTTCGTAAGCATCATTGCTGCTCTCTGTAATTGTAATATAAAATAGTAACTTGAAAACAATCCTAACCTTATGCACGTTTTTGTTTGGCGTGACGGAAATGTGTCCGAGGTCTTGGGAGAACTGTAAAGTGTAGCTACCTTAGTCTTGAGTAGTTCGGGGGAAGGTAAATGACCGTGACCTAAACGACAGAACCGAGTATCCTACCCCAAGCTAAGAACTGTGGGATGTAGACTGCGTTCAATTTTTCGGTATAGTCATTTGCACCCTTGATGTTGCTGCAAAGAGTAATGCTTAAGTAATATTTCGTAATGAGTTTCAAACGTGATTACCATGCTTCACTATGAGATTTTGCAAACCAATCCGTAATTCGTCTTTGTTTGTAACTGTGCGCTTTAGATTTGTAGCAACTAAGGCAAAATAGCAAATCATATGTTACTTGGCACAATATCCTGTGCTTAGATAATATTTTATGGATAATGTAAAACCAAATATTAAGGAATCGGTGAATTTAACGGTTAAGTATGAAACATTCGTTGACAGATCGCATATATGATAATAAATGCCATACTTTTTTTGGTAAGTTTCTTTTATTATGACAAAACATATCAATAACATTATAATGAGCAGATATGCTATCGTTGTCTAGTTTTGGAGCCTAGCGTGCTAACCATATAGCTCCTTATATTTAATGGACTTCTGACTTCGCTTTCTTCAGTTATGTATATCCGGATATTGTACTTAATAAGTTTCATGTTTGCTACCTGTGCTTAATATATCTCCATTCAATCCCGACCTTCAACTCATTCCAGGTTAACGTGACGTTATTAATACCACTTCTTACCCTGGGACAGTTTCATGTCGCAGCTATTGTATATCTGGGTAGTAAAGGCTGTAAATTATGAATTGTAGCCTGAATAATTAATGCGAGGATATGTCGGAGAACCGATAGCCAAAGTGTTGACCTTGTTTGCATATCTATTGACAACTCTGGTACTGCAGATGTTGTTACAAAGAAACTCTACTCTCGAAGACCTCCGGATACTACGTTCACTGAAAGCATCTCCCACAGCATCTCTCAGTCGCCTTGATGGTTTAGTCCTTAGGGCTTTGAATTGTGACTGTAATAACCCAAGTTCGAAAAGTATAACAATTGGGCAATTCAGAAACATAACAAAGTGCTAATCTGAAATGTATATTTTAAAGCTCATCAAATATAAATTGTTTGTTTCAACAAGACCTATATTATATGTGTAGTAAGATTTTGTCTATTTCTTACAGTTTAACAGTTATACAAAAGTCATTCAGAATGAAAAGGACTTTTGAAGACGTTGCCTGCAGATTTAACATATGCTTTTCATTTGTCGTACACATATTTTAAGTATACATTACATTAAATAAAATCGTTTGAGATATTTATAATAATTGACGAAACTAAAGTCTTTACATTCTTTTACTTAAGTTGCATTGTTTAATGGTGATATTTACTTGACGATATTCACATGTTGCTCTCGAAGTTACCGATATTTACCGGCTTTTCAGATTTGAGTTTTGCTGAAAAATTTTTGTTGTAAATTCCTAGACATTTATTTCCTGTGCAATCTCTACATTAATGGAATACAATTGATAGAAAGCACGGAGCTGCATACACTACGGACTATGTGTGTACGCGGTACATAACGTATTATTTTAACATTAAATAAGACCTAAGAGGAAAATCGGTTCTGTTCAAATATCCCGCTGCGATCACAGCCACACAGTGGAAGCCTCATGCAACGGCAAGTACACGTAGTATGGCACAGATGTCGCACTAGTTGGATTTGCTTTGTATAGTTATATTAGTATGTGTTATTTATTAAAACGCTTTAACAAATTAAAAAACTGATATTTTGCTTTCATTTGAAATATATTCCAAATCCGAATCATAGTTAGCTGGAACAATATTCTATAAAATGTTATATATACATGGGGAAGAGCTATTGTACTTCGCAACGAAAGTATTCAGATACTTATACAACTACAAGAAATTAAACTCCAGTCCTCCATATATTCCTTACAATTGAGTTTCCAAAAACATTGATGTCATTAAAATACCAGGTTGCCTAACCTGTAACATTTGAGTGAAACTTTAAAGATAGAAATAGCAATTTAAGTTTTTACAGTATCGAAACGAAATTAAGCATGAATAAAAAGTTCATTAATTTGCAGAATTCGGAAGAATTGAAGGACCTGCGAGGCATATCATGCCAAGCTGAATTGTACCTTTATACATATTCTTTTATAATTAAATTATTTGGACCAATATAGTACTTTTTAACGTAGGTATCAAAGATATTTCATATGGAAAAGCATTAGCTTCATTAGCCCTGTTACTTTATTGAATAGCGAGTTCATTTTGCTTGCTTTTAGCGGTCTTCATCTAGAGCTACCGGAAATACGAAGGAAGAAATGTAAAGTGCAGAATTAGTGGAAGTCATGTATTTTTCTTGTTTTGGGATGGGCTGTGATCACTAAAAACCTTATTATTGTAGAAAGAAGTTTTCTTTCTCACCTATACAGCACATTATAACATATCACCGAATATTTCTTTAAGTTTGACCATCATTTCAACATCACTGGAAAATTAACAACAAACTTGAGGACTATCATTACTAACATGTTCTAAATTTTCAGATAAAGTGAAGTTATTTTATGCAGTTGATTGACTGTATTGGTTGGTTTTATGTTAATAGTTTAAAATTTAAAATATTTGAGTCTCATATAACTGTCCATGTAAGGCAAGCAGTTTCCAGTTTGTATTTCTTTAAAAACAGCTTTCCTAAATTACAGCAAATTTTAATTTTCATTTGATTTCTTCGTGTTTATATAAAACAACATTAAGCCAAAATTAAACACTATTAATTTCATTATGTGTATTGTTCTGTTTATTAGCTTTGTACATGCACGGTTTAGTTATCCTCCCGTGAAGAGGATTTAAACATTGTAATTGTTTTATTTTCGGCTGGGGTTAATTTAGTGGATATAATTAGCTGTCATAAAACACAGAACTTCTTAATTGCTTATTATCTTCATAGACCTTTCTGTTTACATGTTTTCACAAATCTGCAGTTCTTATGCTTTTTTGTTCTAACATGTGTACAAAAATTTATACAAATGTGCAGTTAAGACACAGCACTTTTCCTGTATTATGTAATCTAAAATGCATGAATTGTTTATAAGGATATATTTGCAATGTCACATGGCAGTATCTGCTCTGAAAGTAAAATACACTGTGATTGCCTTGTGTATTACTTCCCTTGGTGTGTCAATCCCAAGTATGTGAACTTTCAGGAATACCAAAAAGTGGCGGTGGTTTTGTATAGAATTCAACTCCCTTTGATTTGTGCAGAATTTTTTTATAATTGGCAGTTTCTCTAATTACATTAAATATGGCGGGCTTAAATTAAAATCTTTGAGGGAGATGCTTGGATATGACAGGTTATTAGTCGTTATTCTGGTTAGCATACCTGGCGAGTCACATGTCCCTATTTGTCCTTGAATTTATGCAACGTGCTAAGCGACATATGTGACCCATGTCTTTATTGAGTGTCCTCTAATGTATGATTTGCACAACAGTTTATAGAGGACCAGTGGACAACTCAGTGCATAAGTGTTGTATGGGACAGAAGACAATCACTATACATGTCGATACCAAATCCTTTACCAGACACAGAGGGCTGCGTAATACGAACCGGAAAAAATAAAACCAATATTCAAGAAAGGAGGTGAGAAAAACAATAACATTTATAGACCAGTAGGTTTGCTTTCAGCTTTTCGTACAAAATAAGAAAAAGGAATTTTCAAGAGGCTTATAGCATTCCTTTACACATTTAATTAGATTAATAATATTCAACATGGATTCCGAAGAAGGAAATCTACTAGTTCGGCAATAATAGATTTTGTTAGAAATACTTATGACATGCTGGACCAAATAGAATTTGGGATGGGGCTTTCTGCATCTAAGCAGAACTTTTGACATGGTGGGTCATGATATTTTGCTAAATAAGCTGCACATATATGTAAGGTGTTAGGGGGTGTATTGCAATAGGTTTAACGCATAACTGGATCAGAGAGAACAGGTAATTGAGATCGATTAATTTCTAAAAAGGTCAAAAAGAAATCAAAAAATAGCTATCAGAAAAAGTACCTGTAGTATCAGGGGCTCCAAAAGGATCTACTCTACGTCCGCTGCTATTTTTACCATACATAAATTTCAATAGGATTCGATTGGAAAAGACGAGATGATTGAAGCTGCTGATTATTTTCTCACCTTTGGTGACGTTTTAGTAGAAATCTTGTAGATGCCTCGGAGTTCTGGAGCAATGAGCCTTACCTCTGTTCGCAGTCTCGGAGTAAAGATATCTGATACTGGAATTGTTGGAAAATAAACAGCAATTCTTCTCTTTTAAATATTGTGGTATTTATTTCACAAAACATTTAGTAAATTCTGCTACAATTTTAAATAAGTTAGAAGCTGTCATTCCACAAACAATTGTTGTTGCATTTTGTTGCATATTCCTGTCGCACGCAGATGTATTCACAACTACACATTTTTATTGACGATCGCAGAATGGCACAAAAACACGTCTTACTATCAAGACCGTCGTTTGCAAAGTTACGCCAAGCTCTCTGATTATTCTGGATTCTCTGCACACGATATTTCAAGAACAACTAAATTACTTCTCTTTTATTGGTCCACGTCTCCATATTACGTAATTACATTATTGTAATTCCCAATAACAACAATATTATGTAACGTTTAATTTGAGTGGCCTACAAAACTTCACATTTCCTATTTTCTACAAATTACTTTTTCCAGAACAATTCAAAATAAATTCTTAACCGTCACAAAATGACCTGCTGGTGTAGGTAAATTGTAGGTGAGAAAGAAAACTTCTTTCTACATTATCAATGTTCCTGGAGATCACTGCAGATCCAAAAACCAGAAATATACACAATTTCCACTAATTCTACACTTTCGATTTCTGCCTTCGCATTCCTGGTAGTTTGAGATGATGACCGATAAAAACAAGCACAAAAACATCGTTATTCTCATAATAATTAAGTCACAAGGTTCATGAAACTAATGCTTTTACATATAAATCATGTTTGCTACTGTCGCGTACGCATTGTTGAGACAAGGTGGCGCTAGGAACGAGTTCAAAAAGACGGGCAGAGCAATGCGGAGATAAAAGCTCGCCGAAACAGGCTCGGAAGTAGTTGGTTTACTGGAGAGTTCGCGTTTCTTCTAGCGCCATCTTGATTGTTTGAGGACATTCCGGACAGTGAGAGAGCTATAAGTAACGAAGTCGCAGCTCCTCAAGGCTAACACAAGCCTACCAGTATCTGCGAGCGAGCGAGCGAGCGAGCTCAATAGGACATTCGTAATTGGACGCGTGTGCGTGAACAGGTCTAAAAGTGAACACTTTTGGTCGATGTCCTTGCAAGTTGTGTGTGTGTATGTGACGTAATTCTGCTACCATAAAGGTTGACAAAGTGTGTTTCTACGGAAATAAATAGCAATTTTTATACTTTTAACCAGGACTTTCAATTTTACGAATCCACAAAGTCAAAATACCTAATTTATAACGTGTTATATTGAACGAAAGAACTTAGTTATAAATGAATATGTATGAAACTGCAATTCAGTTTATGTTATGCTATTTATTTTTGGCATTTTCCTAAATGCTAACTTTTCTTTAGCAATAGGCCTTTCTGAAAATCTGTTCCCTTGCATCTCGCTGCTCATAGGCCCTCGCAGACTTTTCAAAACTTTCAATTTTAGAAATTGATGAACATTTTATTCTTTCTTCATACTCAGTATCTTAATCTCATCGTACACTGTGCTCAAATAAGGTACAATATGCGCCAATAATATTATCCAATCGCTTCGTATACCGCAACGACGGAAAACGTAGAATAATTTTAAGGAATATATGCCCCAAACAAGTACAATTTATTCCAGTTATACAAGTATCTATATTCTTTCGCTCTGAAGTACAAAAGCTCCTCCCCATTTATATCCAATTTTTATTGGAATATGGTTCCACCTTACTGTGTTTCACATTTAGGATATAGTCTCCATCAAAGCAAAACACCAGTTTAGTAAATTTTAAATCGATTTAATAAATAAGATATACTGATATTTCTTACAAAATATTTCCAAGTTGCGCGTCATCTGTACCATACTACTTGTACTTCCGTTGCATGAGACTTCCACTGTGTCGCTGTGATCGCAGCTACTCGTTAAACATGCCGGATATTTGGCTACACCGGTTTTCTTCTTCGGGCTTAATTTTATAATTAAAATAGTACTTTCTGTACTGCGTACACACATGGCAGGTGAAGGAGCTGCTTTCACTCAATGTCGAGATTGCAAAGGAAATAAATATTTTCGGATCTCAAATGAATAAACAATTTCAAGAAAGTGTTTTCTACAAACCTTTAAGTTGGAAAGACGTTTACTCAGAGTCTTTAAAGACATGTGAAGTTGTTGAAGAATATATAGAAATAACGTACTGCCCTTTAAATATGTTAAAAAGTTTTACTTTGTTAGTTGTTAAAGGAATAGACCTAATGATTTAAACAAGTACTCTGTGTTTAAAATATAAGTATAACAAATGAAATAGCATAACATAAATTTGCAACGGATGTCCTCAGAATATGTTTTCATTCTTAAAGAAATCTATATAAGTGGTAAAACTATGAGATATACAAAATCTTATTGGTCGTATAGCGTAGAATTTGTTGCAGTGTAACATGTATAATACATTTTATTTTTTAGGGTGACTCATTTATGATTTCCACTTGATTATTTTTCTGAACTTCTCAATAGTTATACTTTTCTAATCTGGGTTACTGCGGCCAGAACACAATGTCCTAAGTGCTAGACGGCTCACGGCTATCGAGAGGAACTGCAGCAACTGCTTTCAGCAAATATAACTATTTGAGAGTTCTTATTTTAATTAAATTCAGTTCATTAGTCAAAGAATTATTACAGAACTATAGAACCGTCAAAATATTTGGGAGATTATTACACAATACTGACAATCTATTACTTAAAATTGTTTTGCTCTATCAAGATTACCATAAACTTACACAAATTACAGTTAATCCTTGGTAGCACTAAAACAATGTGTACAATCACAAATCACAACTTATTTATACAGACATTGACACTATTATTGCAATGTTTATGGGTAGACAGAAATGTAAGCTGGGACATACATATTGATAGGTTAGTAGTGAAGCTTTTCATCTCTATCAGCTGAGAGCTCGAGTAACATTTAATTACTCAGAACATAACTAATTTGCTTCTTTTTATCATATACTGTCATACACTGTAACACTGTGGAGAAAGGCTACAACAATAAGATCATATTTAAGCAACGAAAGAAGACAAAGAATTATCTGTGATAAACTAAAATCAGAAGGCTGCAGAAGTCATTTCAGAAATTACAATTACTGGATCCCACCAAGTTTATATATGAAACAATAATTATTAACTGATACAAAGGCTAATAACACAAATTATGACAGAAATGCTGAAATACAACATCACAAGGCTCGTCATAGACATAAAATTCTTACATATATTCAAAAATTAACTATTTTAAACTTATTTAGAATATATGTGTGTTTGAAGTTATGTAACAAATTGTAATTCATTCATTCATAGACCGAAAGCACCTCTCATAACTTCTCTCATTAGCTGTGATCATCAAGTAGATAGCACATTGTTTGTGGTCGCAATAAGCCAGGTTAGAAAAGTATAACTATACGGAAATTCAGAAAAATAACATAGTGTAAATGTGAAATGCTTCCTTCTGATCAGACATAAATTGTACGTTACAACAAAATCTACATTATATGTGTAGTAAAGTTTTGTCTAGCTCTTACAGTTTACCAGTCATACAGAAATCGTTCATAAAGAAAAGGATTTATCAGGACATTTACTGCAAATTTAAGAGACACATTTCATTTGTCATACACATATTTTATACATATAGTACCTTAATTAAAACCTATAGAGTTGCTAATCACAATTGACAAAGGCAAAGATTTTGAGTTTGTTTTCATTTGAGGGCAGATTTTTTAAAACATATTCTTAAACTTCTTCACGAGTCACCATTAAAGATGCTGAATCTGTATACAAGTTTGGTATTTTAAGGTTTTGCAGCTCTGACTTTCGCTGAAAAGGTGTTCTTTCGATCCAGGTGATCCCAGAATATTTATTTCCTGAGCAATCTTGACAATGAGAGAATGCAAGTCCTACTCCACATATTATGTATGTACGTGGTACAGAATATATTATTTTACGCTAAAATGTTTCTCGAAGTAAACCAGTACATACTTGTAGTTCAAATGTCCCGCATGTTTACTAAGTTACTGCGATCAGAGCACACAGTGGAAGTGTCATGTAACACGAAGTACACGTTTTACGCTACAGATGACGCGCAAGTTGTAATTGTTTTGTATATATGAATATGCCTTAGTTATTAAACATACTAGCTACAGAATTACAATGGTAATATTTGTTTCTCGTGCCAAACATGTCGCAAATCTGATCGATAGTACCATGGATCTATATTTTATACAATAATTGATGTACAGCGACAATAATTACAGTGTTTCAGAGCAAAAGTTTACAAAAATGTCTATAAGTCCAACAAATACAACTTCTTTTCTTTGTATTTTGGTTCTTCTTCCAAAGTAAGTATTTAATACATGGAATATGACTACCATTATGACCCACGGCAACCTGCTTTTGTTTCATCGACCTGAGTTAAACCACCACCCTGCAAAACCCCTCATATCCTGTCATTAGGTGGTTAAGTCCGTGTAGGACAGGTACACGAATGACTCACGTCGTGCTGACCCTCAATCAGCCGCCAGCTCTTTGAATGAATGAAAACTTGGAATAGTCTACTAATTAAGTGTGAAATAGATGTTCTCTCTAACAAATAGGGAATTGCCGACTTTCCTTAAGGCAATGTTGCATAAAAGTTTTTTTTCAGCTTTCAGCACCTCAAGTTTTTATATTATGAATATTTGAATATCTAGACGACAAAAATGGTATATGTTGCACTCTTTGTATCCAAAGGTATCTCTGATTACTGTTCAGATCTTCAGATGGTATTTATCTTTGAAAATTGCTACTGTTTGCCTATACTTCTGTATGTGACTCACACGATTTTAACTTTACTGTTTGATATATGGTACACGTGTGTCGTAGTATCTTGAAGGCAATAATACTGATTCAACGATTGTAGCTTTCACTTTTAGAGAGCAGTATTTGTACAAATTGTTAACATGCAGAAAATCTTATTGTGTTCATATTGGGACTACTGTAATTGTAAATTTGATGCAGATTTCGGTAACGATGCCAATGGTTGGAACAAATAACGTTAAATATTACTAAAATAGAATTAAATCGGCGTAATAAACTTACGAGACACTTATATGTTCTTATTAAAATTGTGTGATGTAGAGCTGCAATATATCGTCATAAAGGTAGGATAAGAGAATGAATAAAAACGATCTATAAGATTGTAGTAGTTGATGCAGCAATACTTAATCCGGACATTTATTGATTATTTACAAGAAAATCACACTGTGCTAATAGAAAATGTGTCAATACCTATTCAGTTATTTATAAATACTTATATTACTCAACAGTGGCTAAATTTCGATGTAGAATCCAAGCGACGTACGTCTTCGGTAAAGTGCGTGACATGTATTTGGAAGCCGTGGGTTCTTATCCTGGGAGCCCCGAAAGGTTTAGACCCACGCGGGTAGTGTTTAGTGACCTCGGATGCGTGCGAACTGAAAAAGTCGGAGACCACGTCTTTGCTTGCATTTGTTGTTATTGGGATCTGATCGCCCTATCAGTCTCTCTCCTGCTTCCTTTCGTTCACGTTAGAACTACAAAGGACCGAAAGGACAATATAAGGATATTCTGCTCCGTTGTGGATGCTCTCTCTTACCTTCCTTGGACGTCGTCCTTTATCAAGGATATCCTAAATTAATATACGAAGACAGCTGAGCTTTCGAATACTTAATAATTGTGACCCCAATGGATGATAGTTTCGCCGAAAATCTATTGATATTGTTACAACTTGGTATAACATTTAAAGTTATAACTAGACCGCGAACAAAATGCAGTTGGAGGCATTTCAGGTCCCTTCTGCTCCTCACTGGGCTGCACTGTTCAACTGTTTCACTCGCTTTCGCACTCACTGTTACATTCACTCTTTGCATTTTCTACTGAATAACTGCTTTGCTCTTCAGTGTTTAAATAAACTGTTTTTCTTATCTTAAGCGCCACAAATGTTCCAATGAGACATAGTTTTTATGTTTTATGAGTGGGTAATATTGAATATTACTCACCTAAATTCTAGAAATTAAGTAAGTTATCTTAAATATTGGAAGTTAAATGTTCTTTCACCCTAGCCGAGTGTAGGACGCACTATTGAAGGTTAGAGCTAGACTGAAAATTTCAATGCCATAGCAGTATTTGAACCACGGATCTTCTGGTCTCCGTCCAGCCACTCTAAACCACTGAGCTACTATGGCCAACATGACAAATTCTCCATTCCATAGCGCGTCTTACACACGGCTAGTGTGAAAGAAAAATTAATTTCCATTAATTGTACCTAATAGTGGTCTGAACTATAAAGCCCGGGCCTTAAAGTACTTACAGCAGAGTAAGTCGCCATTAAGGTAGTCGTCTCATGTTTATGAGAACTCCTAGTGGTTTACCGGGAAAACACGAGTCATTTGGGGAATCTTCAATGTTACCTACTCATAAAAGATCAAAATTACGATTCTACCTATATGTTGATCGATTGTAAGGTCATGTCCGAGATAATTATTTTATGTAACTTTGAAAAGAAAAAACAGCATTAAAATACACGCGTTCGGTATGGTTTGCGCTCTAGCGTATGCAGGAAGGGAGCGGTGGGAGTTACGTGATTGTTGGATGTCGAGAAGGCTCCCTCGCGCTGGCGCACACCGACTGCATTTTGTTTGCCGTTGGTGGCTAACTCCTTTGGAACAATTGGTCATCGACAATGAAGTACACTCGTTTACTTTTGTGTGTAGGATTTTACTTTGGTTTGTCTTTCCATTCACACAATGACGCTATATATAATGGTATCTAACACGTCCTCTCATACCGTTAAGGAATTCCTTGGAGCTTCACAAGATGGGACACATTTCAGACGCAGCCTCTTTGTCAGGTATAGTTCAGGAAGAAGATAAAGCCAAAACATAAACAAATGTGTGGAGCGAACTTCGCATCAACAACTAGCCGTGCTCTTCCTGTTTGTATATCCATTAATTGTTCCAAATTTCTTACATTTTGTTACAGAATATCGCTATATACCAGAGCTTGCAAATGTGTACAATTGATAAACAGCTTCCACAGTTCCTCTCGATAGCCGTGATCATCTACTAATTATGACAGTGATTGTGACCG